>PVLA01007554.1:0-103198 GCA_004027455.1 Hydrochoerus hydrochaeris | reverse complement strand
AACAGGAGATCTTAACAGCCCATTGTCACAAAGAGATAGATCAACTAGACAAAAAGTCAGCAAAGAAATAACAGAACTGAATCATACCTGTGAGTAATTGGACTTAGTAGATGTTTACAGAGTGTTCCACCCAACCACATCAGAATACACATTCTTCTCAGCTGCACATGGGACATTCTCCAAAATAGACCATATATTACTCCATAAAACATTCTTAAGTAAATGCAAAGGTACTGAAATCATACCATGCATAATATCTGACCATAGTGCACTGAAATTGGAAATTAATGGCAAAAGAAATTGTAAAACCTGCATAAATACATGGAAATTAAATAGGCTTTTGAACAACCAGGGGCTACAGATGAAAATAAAGAAGAAATTAAAAAATACCTATAATTCAATGAAAATATAGAAACAACATACTGTAATCTGTGGGATGCAATGAAAGCAGTCTTAAGAGGGAAATATATAGCAATAAACTGTCATACCAAGAAAACAGTATGAGCATAAATAAACAACCTAATGCTCCATCTCAAGCGTCTAGAAAAAAAAGAGCAAGCTAAATCCAAAGCTCATAGAAGAGAGGAAATTGTAAAGATTAGAGCAGAAATCAATGCAATTGAAACTAAAAAAAAAATACAAAGAATTAATGAATCAAAAAACTGGTTTTTTGAGAGAATAAACAAAATTGACAAGCCCCTAGCTAACTTTATCAAGAGAAAGAAAGAAAAAACCCAAATTCAAGCAATAAGAACTGAAAAGAGAGACATTACTACAGATCCCATGGAAATTCAAAAGCTCATGAATACCTACTTTGAAAATCTCTACTCACATAGAGTGGAAAACACAGAGGAAATGGACAGATTTCTAGAAACATATGAACAACCAAAGCTCAACCAAGAAGATATAGCAATTTTGAAAAATCCAATATCAACTATTGAAATTGAAAATGTAATTAAAAACTTACCAACAAAGAAAAGCCCAGGTCCTGATGGCCTCACAGCTGAATTCTATAAGAAATTTAGTGAAGATTTGATGCCAGTACTCCTTAAACTCTTCAATGAAATTGAGAAAAAAGCAATCCTCCCTAAATCATTCCTGGAGGCAAGTATTACTCTGATACCAAAACCACATTATTGAAAAGTTTCTGCACTTCAAAGGAAATCACCAACAGAGTGAAAAGAAAACCAACAGAATGGGAAAGAATTTTAACTAGCAACCCCTCAGACAAAGGACTTGTGTCCAGAATATATAAAGAATTGAAAAACATCAAGCCCCCCAAATTCAAAGACCCTCTCCAAAAATGGGTAACTGAGATGAACACACAGTTCTCAGAGAAAGATATACAACTGGCAAATAAACACATGAAGAAATGTTCACCATCACTGGTCATTCGAGAAATACAAATTAAAACAGCATTGAGATTCCACCTTACTGCAGAAAGAATAGCTGCCATCAAGAAATCAATTGATAACAAATGTTGGCGAGGCTGCAGGGAAAAGGGAACACTGCTCCACTGTTGGTGGGAATGTAGACTGGTGCAACCATTATGGAAATCCATATGGAGAATTCTCAGAAGACTAGGATTGGAAGCCCCATTCAATCCAGCTATTCCCCTCCTGGGTATTTTCCCCAAAGAACTGAAAAGTTCATATCACAGTGACCTATGTGCACCCATGTTCATAGCCGCACAATTTGTGATAGCTAAATCCTGGAAACAACCAAGATGCCCATCAACTGCAGAGTGGATGAAAAAGATGTGACATTTTTATACAATGGAATATTACTCGGCTATAAAAAAGGATGACCTTGAGGCCTTCATAGGCAAATGGAGACAACTTGAGACGATCCTCATTAGTGAAATAAACAAGAATCATATTTATAAATATCATATTGTGTCTCTAGTATAAAAAGTAAATAAGAACAAGAGTAATAAAACCAAAATGTGTAATTGCTATGGTAAAAAAGAGAGGAAAAGAAAGTGCTCTAAGGGATATAACTGCATGTATGTTTGAGTGTATAAAATAGATGACCATATTGCTGAATCTTTGTTGGATCTTTGAGCAGAACTGTTTGTAGTCTGACTGTTTGAATATTTACTATGTACCCTTTAACTTTGTAACTTGAACAACTACATCCAGGATGACAGTACGTAATTTATAAATTACTGATTTCTTAGTGGTGTTTTTTCTCATTCTCCTTTTTCTTTCTTACTTTTAGAATTCTGTATTGTTGCTACCCTTTTTTCTGTGTTGTTTTTTTTCTTCTCTTTAAATAAAATTTTAAAAATGTATAATTGCTATTGTAAAAAAAAGAGGAAATAGGAAGCACTATAAAAGATATAGCTGCATGTATGTTTAGATGTGGGTGATTGATGACCATATTTCTAGGTTCTTGTTGGATTGTTGAACAGATCTGTTTGCACTCTCATTGCTTTAGTGTCCACTTTGTGTGCTTTAATTCTGTAACTTGAATAACTATTTCTAAAAGACCAATATGTAATGTATCAACTAGCGATTTCTTACTGTTTATCTTCTTTTCTTGAAATTCTGTAATATTTCTACCTTTTTCCTGTTTTTTTCTCTTTAAATAAAAAAATTTGAAGTTTATGCAAAAGATTATATATTGTATGATTCTATTCATATGAAATTCTAGAAAAGGCAAAACTATATTGAAAGGAAATAGCTTAATGATTGGTTGTCTACATCTAGGTGTAGAATAGAAAGCAACTGCAACAGGAAATGAGGTTTCTGTGGGGAATAATAGAAATGTTCTAAAATTAAATTGTGTTGATCATTGCATGAGTAAAAATTTACTAAAATGGTTGAATTGTCTATTTAAAATTAATACATGTTATGATACAGTACAATTAAAGAGGGTTGCTAAAATGTTTTTAAAAGCCTCAACATTAACAAAAGAAATCAATTTCAAAATGGAAAGAAAACATATGAGTGTCAAGCAAGGAGATGAAAAATAATATAATTATCTATTAGTGAAGTGTGAATTAAAATCACATTGAGATACAAATACATACTTATTAGAATGGCCAAAAATTAAAAAAAATGTAAGTTGTTGGTTAGGATCTGGAGCAAATCAACCTCTCAAGCACTGCTGATAAACTACTATATATCTACTATAAGATATATCTACTATAAGAATGATATATCTACTATAAGAACAATTTTGCAGTTATGGCAATCCAATTCCTAGTTACTTACTCTAGAAAAATGAATTATGTGCTTTCAAAAACCTGAACATAGATGCTTATAGCAGCTTCTATGCATAATTGGTCAAAATTAAGAAACCACTCAACTTTCCAGCAAAAGATGAACAAACTCTGGGGCATGGGATACCTCAGTGATAATTAATAAAAGCTTTTGATATCTTTATTTACTTAGACAATCCAGAAGAGGTGTAAGGGAGGAGAAGAGACCAGTCTCAATGCTGGATATTGTATGGTCAAAATGGAGGATAGATACTGCTTGCTGGGTTAGGATGGCAAAAGGACATCATCATGAAGGAACAGAGTGAAGTTCTTTTGTGGTGATGAAACTGTTATTATATCCTGGTGGTGGTTATTAGATATGGCAATATTGCTGATGAACTTACTCATGCACTTAAAATCCTAGATCTGTACAAGCAAAATAAATTGTACTAGATTTAACTTATATATAGTATAAAGATATATAACTGGAATTTACATGTTCCCAAATTATGAAATCAATTTTGTGATCTATTATCATATTAAACATGCTTGGTATTAAAATGTTTAGGTAAAGGGTTTATCATGTAAACACTAACTGTTATGGTTTGTGTTTAGATGTCCTTCCAAAGCCTGATGTGTTCATAGGTGGGACATTTTAGAGGTGACTGGATCTAGGGTGTGTGGTGCTGGGATTAAGCATGTGACACTGGGATCAAGGATGTGTGGTTACTAAACTAGTCCACTGATTGGTTTACTACAGTTCTGCAAGTGGATAATGGGAAGGATTGGTTTACCACAGTTCTGCAAGTGGATAATGGGAAGGCCCTCCTTGGGTGTGAGTGCTACCCACCCTAAGGCAGGTTTTCTGGATAGAATATAAAGGACAGAAAGAGGTCTGCTGTGGTCTCTTGTAGTTTGCTGCCTTCTGCCTTTCACGGTCTGTTTCTCCTCTGTGATGATACCCTGCTTTGAAGCCAGCCACATCTCAATACTAAAATCTCTACAGACTGAGAGCCAAATAAACCTTTTCTCCTTTAATTTTGGGTCTCAGGTATTGTGTCTGAGCACAGTTGGGCTTTGGCATACATTGTCAGTAGCCAACAGAACAAGAAGACAAATTAACAACAAAACTTGGTAATGTTAAAGAAGATTTGGACAATATAATTAGTCAAGTGCCATAATTAAGAGGAGGACACAGTACTTTAGATAATATTCTCTCCAATCATTTTGAAATATTTTATATATTTGAGTGATATTTTCTTCTTAACCCATTAGAGTGTTTTTTTTCCTAAAAATTTACAAATCAAGAAGCAGAACCAAACCCAGATAGCAAAGGAGTGGACAATATTGTGCATTGTCTGTAGCTATCCATCTCAGAATCTAGCTGCAAGGTATGCAGGGAAGGAACCTCAATGTGACTCTCAGATGCTGCATCTAAGGGCAAAGAGGAAGACACTGCCTGGAACTCTGTGAGGAAAAGAATAGCAAAAAGAAACACAATGCAGAGGCAAATGGACATCCAATTCCTTGCACAGAATGGACTGTAGAAGAGACACAGCTGTGTTTCAGTTCACAAATTCACTTCTTTCCACTTACTCTCTTCTTACTGTGGTTGCAAACTGAGTGGGATGAGAACTGAGCAAATTTCCTCAGGAGATCAACATTGAACCTACTAACTGAATTTGATTCAGTTCTTGTCCAGCTCGATTTGTGATGAGAATTGTGGAAAGCATCAAGTTCATGAACATTTATATGGTTATTGTTATGCATAGAATATTGTTATATATTTAATGGGTTTATAATGATCTGCATTTTAATAAATTAATTCTGTATGTTATTTTGCAACATTCTCAGAATTATTTCTAACTACAGATTAAACTTCATTCTAAAACAATTACAAGGAAGTCTATTCCCATAACTATGTAAAATGTTAAAAACTACAAATAGATGTTTTTCTTAACAACTTAATTTTCTATGGATAGATAATAAAAGATGTGCTTAAGGAAATAGCAACAGTGTATATTCAACTGGTTTCTTAAAAGGTTTTTCTGGAATCCCAGTGTGATTTTAATTTGCATTTCTCTAATGAACAATGATGCTGAATAGTTTTTCATATATTTATTTGCTATTTGTATTTCTTCATCTGTGTATTCATCTCAGATGCCTATTTTTGGATTGGGTTTTTGAATTTTTGGGGCCTGATTTGTTTCAATTCTTTATATGTTCTAGACAGAAGCCCTCCGTCTGAGTGACAGTTGGCTAAGATTTTTTTCCCAATTCATTAGTTTTTTTTTTTTCACGCTTTTGGGGATTTCTTTTGACGTGAAAAAATTTTTTAGTAAGATGAGATCTCAGTTGCTGATTCTGGGAGTATTTCTCATGCAGTTTGATTTTTGTTTATGAACTTGCTTTCTATCACTATGTCTTCAAGATTTCTACTTACTTTGTCATCCAGCAAATTTAGTGTTTCTGTTTTAATATTTAGATCTTTGATCCATTTTGACTTTGGTTTAGTGCATTGTGATAGACATGAATCTAGCTTTAGTTTCCAGTATATGGAAAGCCAGTTTTTGCAGCACCACTTATTAAAGAGGCTAGCTTTCTTCCAGTGAGCATGTTTGGCCCCTTTGTTGAAGACAAGATAGCTGAGTGTGTTTGTAGTTGTGGCTGTATCTTTAAAGCTATTCTATTTATCTTCAGGTTTGTTTTTATGCCAGTACCATGCTGATTTTATCATAATAGCTTTGTAATATAATTTAAAGTCAGAGATTGTGAGGCTTTCTGCCTTACCTTTGTTACTCAGAATTGCCTTAGCAATTCTAGGTCTTTTCTAGTTTTAGATGAATTTTAGGAACTGTTTCTCTAGATCTGTGAGGTATGCTAATGGTATTTTGATTGAAATTGCATTAAATCTATATAACAGTTTTGGGAGAATGGCCATTTTCACAATGTTTGTTCTTCTTATTGATGAGCAAGGGATATCTTTCCATTGTCTGATATCCTCTTCAATATATTTTTTCAGATGCTGTAATTTTCAATGTATAGACCTTTTACTTCCTTTGTTAGATTGATTCCTAAGTATTCCTTTTTTTTTTTTTTGGAGCTATTGTGAAGGGTGTCTCTTATTTCTTTCTCAGTGAGTTGGTTGTTTGTGTACAGGAATGTTATTGATTTTTAAGTGTTGACTTTGTGTGTAGCTATATTACTCAATTTGGTTATTAAATATAGAAGTCTTTCAATGGAGTTTAGGGATTCTTTTATGTAAAGTATCATGTCATCTGCAAATAATGATAATTTAACTTCTTCCTTTCCCATCCTTATTCCTTTTACTTCTCTGTGTTGTCTAATTGCTCTGGCTAAGGTTTCCAGACTATATTGAATAGGAGTGGTGATAATGGATATCCTTGTTTTGCTTCTCATTTTAGGTTGAAAGTTTTCAGTTTTCATCCATTTAGTAAGATGTTGGCTGTTGGTTTATCGTATATGGCTTCACTCCAGGAAGAATGGCTAACATCAAGAAATCAACTAACAAATGCTGGAGGGGCTGTGGGGAAGAAGGAACCCTTCTCCAGTGTTGGTGGGAGTTTGGACTGATGTAACCACTGTGGAAATCAGTGTAGTTTCCTCAAAAACTTAGAATTAGAGGTCTCATTTGATCCAGTTATCCCACTTCTGAGCATTTTCCCAGAAGAACTGAAAACATGATACTATAGAGATATATGTGTATCCATGTTTAAAGCAACACAATTTGTAATAGTCAAATCTTGGAAACAACCCAAATGCCCATAAACTGAGGAATGGGTAAGAGATGTGGTATTTTTATATGCTGGAGTACTACTCAGCTATAAAGAAGGATCACACTGAGGCTTTTATAGGTAAATAGGTGCCACTTGAGACCATACTCACAAGTGATATAAATCAAACTCACATCTTTAAATGCTGTATTGTATCTCCAGTGTAAGAAACTGAAAGAGTGAATAAGATCCAAAATCTATAAAAAATATTGTGAAAGAGTAAGAAACTACTCAAAGGAGAAAAATAACTGGGATAGGGGAAAGGAGAATTGAAGGAAGGGAAAAGGAAAAAGATATTAAAAATATGTATATATGCATATATATATAATAGCTAAGACATTTATTCTACTAATTCTATTATTTCTTGAAAAAGGACAGTTAAATACTCATACAATTAGACTAATTTTACATGTTTATATCTGATAATCTAAGCAAATCTTTTGAAGATAACAATATGCACTATAACAACCATTGTTAAATTCTTATCATCTTGTTTTGAAAGCCTATGTTGTAATTGTTTTGGATATCTTGTTATTGCTTGCCTCTTTTGCTTTTTGTTTTTCTTTTGTTTTTTTCTCTTTAAAAAAAGGTTGTTCTGATTTCTCTTTCTGTCAGTAGAAAACTAGAAAGTGCTTTTCTCCAATTTTTATTAGCATTGTACTAACATAAACTGTGGTAATTTATTTTTAGGCATATGCTCATGTCTTATTTTAAAGATGGATATTTTCATCTATGGGAGTTTTATTCCCTTAAATTTATTGTCTTGTGCATATTTACATCAAAATTTTCTTATTTACTTGTACAAACTCAGTATAAATTAAAGTTATTAGCTATCCTTTATATTTCAAATACTTAAAAGAGTTTCCTTGCTATTTTCTAATGCTTTAATGTCCTGGACATACGATTTAGAGCTTACCTCACCAAGAGACAATTGCAAGTAAAGGAAGAAGGAACTCTGGTTATTAAGAAATTGGTAATACAGCTAACAGAAGTTTAGATACAAGGTTGCTCTTAATGACAACACAAATATATTATATTTAAACATGTTATTTTTTATTTCTATCTAGAATTTCAACTTTAGATGTTATGTCATTCACTTAATCATTTTTCTTTTGATTAGATTTTTAGTTGTTTTCAACTATTTCAATTCTTGTTTGTAAAAATATGCTTAAACATGAATTTTATAAAATTCTATTACTATTTTTAGAACTAATTCTTAAGAGTGGAATAAAATATGTGTTGGAAAATTCTTCTCTCAGAGTTTTGTCAACTGATAACTATCTGTTAGGTTAAACTGCATGACAATTTTAAGAAATAGATAGTGATTTCATAAAATTGTGTGTAAAAACACCTTCTTCATGGCATATTCTTCCAATTTTAGTGGCATCTCTTTGGCTTTTCATCTACTCGATGATTCTTACAGCTAATTTGCTTAGAAATCTAGATTGTATGTTTGCTGTGTTCGGTCTAATACTATAGACATATAAATACTAAGAGGTCCAAGAATTGTTTTGGCTTTCACTGTTTACAGGTCTGTCAGAGAAAAATTTTAATAAAATATTTTTTAAATTAATATGAAACAATCTGAAAAATGTTGTGACTGATGTGTGTTCAGAGAATCTATACCAAAATATCTAATCAAATTTGAAAGTTCACGTAAGATTTTCCTGTGAAAGTGATGCTTGAACCGTTACTAAGGGAGGAACCACTGACTGATGAGGAAGTGGAAGAAAAGAATTTGAGGCAGAAACAAAACTGTGTGTTCAGAGAACTTGCGTCATGAACTGGAAAGAGGATCTGAGACGTTGGACTAGAATTTAAGCCACATGAATTACAATATGGAATGAAGTATTGGGTACAGAATATTTTTTCGTAAGAACAAGAGAAAATATTGCAGGAGTCTAAGCAAGAAGCATGTTTTTTACTGTATGTTTTGAAACTGTCATTCTGTATTATACAAACAGACTGGGAAGTCTTATGACTGGATACCCTTTGATTTCTCTTATATGAGAAACCCAGAGTAAAACTTAAGAGTAAAATAAAGACAGATAATAGGAGGGAGGGAGACAGATCCTCTCTGAATGGGAAGGGGAACAGGAGATGGAATGAAGGAAAAGAAGGGTTAAGGGACTAAAAAGAAGGAACTAAGATGTGTTATGTAAATATATGAACTCCACGCAAGGAATGCAAGCATTACGTACCGCAGGTATGTACCAGAAATAGAAAGAAAGAAATGGGGAATCAACAATGAGGCGAGGGTGCTAGGAGGGTGGGAAGGGAAAGGGATGAAAACAAAGAATTAAGATGTGTTATGTACAGATAGTACCAACCTCTCACAAGGAATATAAACATTGTGTACTACACACATGTGCTAATAAACTAAACTAGAAAAATGCTAATGTCTAAAGTAATCATGTCAAAAGCCACACACACACACATCCAGAGCCTGGAGTCAAGAGACCAACCTGGAGGCTATGGAAGTGGGCCAGGGAAGAGGTGGCTGTCTCAGGCCAGGGCAATGGGTGGAGAGACAGAAGAAAGGGAGTAAGATGAGAGCTCTTTGAAGACCTCAGGGGATGTTTGCGCTGTGAATCAATATGGGTATCATTAGACAAGGAAAAGGCAAGGAAGAAAGATGATGGGTGGAATTAAGAAGGTTCCAGACATGTAAGGAGAAATGTCAAGTAGGTGACTCAAAGAAGGTTTAGGGATGGAATTTTAAATTTGTGAACCAAATGCGTTTTTGAGTTTTACACAAAATATGTGTATTCCAACTTAGAGTAAAAATTTCATAGAATAAGACAAATCTCTACATTCTGACACCAAAATATATTCAAGATCTGGAATTTATTATATAAATGTTTCATAAACAAGCATATTCACTTAAAGAAGACATGTAACATTATTTTACTAATTTATCTGTATATATGCATTTACATAATCTGTAAAAGTGCAAATATGTGCATACAGTGAAAGGAGGAAGTTGAGAGGAAAAAAAGAGTGAGAGAGAGAAAACATAAATCAAAACCTCCTGAAGAGCTGCAGTGTGGATGTGAAGCTCGTAAGTTGGAGAGTAGGGTATTTCTGGATTTGATTTTTCGCTGTGAAGGTGTGGATCTTACAATGAACTGGAGGAAAGTACATTTAATAATAAGACTGGGAATGAGAATGGATCAACAGCAGAGACGGGACTGGGATGCTTTACAGAGCTTTTACCTGTATTACAACCTCAAGTTACCGACTTCTCATGCTCTATCCAAGGTTCAGGTGAGGAAAACACTCATTGAAAAAATATACATTATCCTTTTTGCAGTTTCCTCCTTGTGTCAAGTCAGGTCATCCAGGAGGTGTGTTCCCACAGAGGCCCAGCACCTGAGAACTTCTCCTACCAGGTTCTGCTCTGGGACCTCACCCTTGGGCTGCTCACACAAAGCTAAACACAATCCTGTAGGACCTGCTTAATGTTTAGGGCAGTAGGGTTGAGGATTGTCCTCTTGATGACTCTGTGAGTAGCTTCCCTGAAACTTGAAGTGATAAAGCTTCTGCAGCACTTAAGGCAGGTATGTGTAGTGTCATTATGGATAATGTAAAACCATATGCTAATTTTAGTTCCTTTTTTGTATGTTATCAAGAGGTTCAGCAACTAAAAGTTCAACATTCACAAGTGATTAGGGTCCTTGACTAGAAGGTTTTATAACTTTACCCTAGACATGTTTTACATTATATATAAAATGTATGTATCTGATTCTTTTATGTATTTTTATATATTTTCTAATCTTAATTTTTCATTCACATATATTTGATCCCATCATGTGGGATCTTATGTGTCATCTATAGCCTGCAAGAAAACCAATTAGATTTTTTTAAAAAAGTTGGACTCTCATCACTCAAAAATGATAAATCAAGCCACAGACCTTTGGGGACAGAACATAAAGAAGAAAAGCCCAGGACTTGAATTTGAGGGACCTATGTATTTAAACATTGCTTCCAAATAGAATTCAGCAGTGCAGATACAAAAGAAAAGCCACCAAGAAAGGAAGGGGGAGAAAAGCTGGAAGCCACGGGGAGGTGCTGGTGGCGGGAGCTGCTGGGAGGGCAACAAAGCCAGGGACTGCGCTGCCCACCGGCTTTGACACCAGGGCTTTGCGGGCAGACTGCAGAGTTCTGAGAAGTCAGACTGGAACAGCTTATGGAGCAAACAGCAGATGAGGAAATGGAAATACTGAGTATAAGGGATTGATAATTTTATGCTTGTTAGATATTATTTCTTCTTTTGTAAATCTTTTGTTATCGTCATTTTTGAATGGGGGCTTTATCATTTTCTGAGTGTATGAGATTGTGTTATATGTTAGAATTTCTTTCTTAACACTATGCCTGTTAAATACACTACAAATTCTTTTCAGACCTATGTTTGCCTGTTTGTAATTTAACCCTGATATTAACTGAAGTTCTGCTGGCTATAAAAGGGCTACCTTGTGTGTCTGATATCACACATATCTTGTATGTCTGATAGTAGCTGATCTCAGGATAACCTCAATGGATCAAGTAAGGACTCGAGAATGAGTGTGACTCTGGTCAAGAGCAACACCTCCCTGGACAGTGATTTTTCCCCCAACCAATGAGCCCATGCAGGGCGTTCAACACAGAATGATGAGTGACTTCTCAAACATTAACCAAAACATCTGTGTCCACGACATTTAGATAATCTATTACCAAATCAAGACCTCACTGCTTTCCATGAGTGTATTTCTGCTATTTGTGTACAATATATTACAGAAGCCCCCCCCCCAGGGTTTATGAATAGTTTGCATAAGTCAGTTTTATGAACTGGGAGATTTTTAAAGAAATTATGAAAAGAGAGTCATGTACACGGTACATTTTTATTTATTTTGCTAAAAGCTATTTCTTAGTTCAGTTAAATACTCCTTTCCATAATTATCCCTGTTAGATGTGACCATTACTTTAAAATTCTAGGAAGCTTGCAAGCATTTTGCTTCAGCTGAAGGAAGGCAGCTCTGCCCAGGTGAGAGCTGAAGACTTCTCTTTTTTCTTTCTCCCATACCTAGGGGATGTTTTGATTTTCAGCAGAGAACCAGAGTGAATTGAGTGTAATTTTCATTTAGGCTGGGATGACACAATTCAGTTTATATTAAAGGTGGGTGGAGAACACTTTTATTAAATAACCAAAGTATTCACACTACAGTCTACATGTGTGTTCTTTTATTAATGAGAATTAGTCAGGGATATTTAATATTTATAGTTATTACAATAAAACTCCAGTTGTCTAAAAAAATATTTCTATGAGCACACACTGGTAACTGTGTCTTCAGCCAACTGACGCAGTAAGTCCATGTTACCATAACCAGAGGCACCCTGGCTCACGTCATTTTGGGGGGGTTGACCTTGAAAGGAGGGCTAGTTCCCAGTCCATGTGCAGAAAGATACCAGTGCAGAAGGGTTCCTTGGACTGGACACTATCGAGGGTCTTGTAAATGTCATGTTTATATAGTTTTGATTCTCAAAATAATCTTTAAAAGGTTTATTGCCTCTTCAGTATTTCCTTTTATCAATTTCCTGCTGAAAAGTATCCTAAATAATAATTTTAAAGGAGATTTTCCACATGCTTCAGATTTTACAGTAAATTATATGCTGTAAAAATTTTGTACAATTTTAATGCTATGCTTTCTATTAAAAAACAGGTAGGAATCAATAGTATACACTAATTCCAAACCAGTGAACATAATGAAATATCTCTGCATTATCAGTTCAAATAGTACCAAAACCATTTCAGAAATGTTGACAGTAAAAAATTAGAAAACTAATGCTTTCCCCTTAGAATTGAAATATCACTTTTACACACACTAAAATTTCCATCAGATTTTATTCATCTCCTTAGTGCTTCAAGGGCATTGTGAGCATTTTATCTATCCCAAAGCCTTTCCTTCCTGATCACAACATTAAAAAGCCACATATGCATTTTCAAGAAATTCAAAAGGTAGAAAGAAATCTAGGCAAAGAAACGACAGTAGGAAAGGAAGGGTGTGAATGGAAGCAACATTCACTCCTATCTTGGAGGAGTGAGAATTGAGGCAACTTCCTGGGAGGGAGGCTGATGACACTGTCTGCTGTCTCAGCCACCTGTGTCCCCAGCAGGAGTGCCAGGCTGACAGTGATGAGGGCCAAGGGAAGACAGCAGCTCTTTAAAAAGTGTGACTCTGAGCTAATTTATTCCACTTGGAGAGATCTGATGGCTTCTCCTCCTTCAGTTTAACCCTCGGGGCTTATGCCATCAAAATCATTTCCATAGAATTGTTACTAGCACTCCTGTGTTGACTGTTGCCAAGTAGTAAACAGAGGATTAACTAACAGAAAAAAAGAAAAACCTCAACAGGCTCGCTCATGGAAAAAGGCCCTTTTCACAGATGAGCACGCTGAGGCAGTGTGTGGTGTGGGGGACCTGACTGACCTCTGGCCATGGCCATCCCAGAATCTGCTTCCCGGCTTCAGGTCCACTGTGGGGAAAGTTGAGTTAAAAGAGCCTGCTTTTTGCAACAGGCAGGGATATACCGTGCCTCTCCACAATGCCCAGGGACAAGAAAGCAAGTGCTCACCCATTTTAAAACCAAGTAGGAGAACCCAGGTGAGGTTCTCTCTGATGTCTTTTAACTGCTTAAGCATCTCAGAATTCACAGTGTAGTGGGGGAACGCTCTAAAAAAATTATTTTAAGGAGGTGTAAAGTAGTGAGTCTCATTTAAAAAATCACTTATTCATTCCTTGCCCTTGGTGTTGCCCATCTTAGCTTCCAGACCCCGGGGTCACCCAGGTCTTGGTCTCCTCAGCTGACCCTCTGCTCCTGAGCCCAAGAACTGTTAGCACTCACAAGTCTTCAGCAGTAGGGAGCTGCCCTGAGACTGCCAGGCCAAGCCAGGCTGGTTCAGTAACAGGGTTAGGAAGAGGGGGGGCAGGAGGAGGAGGAGCAGCCCTGGTTGGTGGGTAAGTCTATTTCTCTGCCAGAACAGTGACCAGCAGAGAAAAAAGGAAGGCCAAAAAGCGCACTTTACAGAGCATATGAATTTTGCACAATTTCTCCAAGTCATTTGAACAATGTGCCAGTATTAAACGTTTCTAGCTAAGTTTGTCCTACTTGCCAATAGAGATTTTGGACCACTGGCTCTCCCTCCATTCAGTCCCTTGATGCCCTAGCAGAACTCAAGGAATTAAGGTTTGGGGGCAGGGGACACCAGGGAAGCAAAAACCAGCGCAGCCACAGACTTTCCAAGCGCTTCCCTAGCTCCTTTCCTCCTGCAGACCCTTCCTGGGGTGTCACCCTCGGAACCGTCTTCCGCCTGCTCCTCTCTCCGCCCTGCCCACTCTGGTTCCCTCACCAGTCCACCCCATGGAGTCCCTGTCCTCCACTCCGGTCCTCGCACTGCTCACCTGTCCACCGCGATGGCCGTCATGGAGTAGATGCTGGCGAACACGGCGGTGATGGGGAAGAAGTTCTGGAAGCGGCAGTAGTTGGCGCCGAAGTACCACTCTCCGTGCAGCGCGTAGATGAAGTTGACCAGCGCGTTGAGCGCGGCCATGGCGGCGTCGGCGAAGGCCAGGTTCACGAGGAAGGAGTTGGTGACCGTCCGCATGCGCTTGTGGGCCAGCACGATCCAGATCACCACGAGGTTCCCGAGCACCGCCACGGCCACCACGGCGCCGTAGGCCAGCGACCAGAGCGCCACGCGCCAGGGCGGCTGCAGGAACGGGTGCGCGGGGCCGGGGCGCGACGGGGGCGCCCAAGACGGGGCCAGAGACGGGAACGGGGTCGGGGACGAGGACAGGTTCCTCAGCGCGGCCGGGGCCGGCCAGCCCGAGCCCGGCCCCGCGCTCAGGTTCCCCGCGGGCGAGGCCATGGGGGCGCAGCCCGGGTCCCCGGAGCCCAGCGCCGCCTGGCGGGAGGCGGCAGTCCCGGGAGCCCCGGCCGTGCGCCTTAGTCGAGGTTCTCGCCGGGCAGAGCGTGGACCCGGCGACCGGCGCGCTTTATAGCCCTGCTGTCCCCGCCCGGTGACGCGGGGTGTAGAGCCGGCCGCGCCTCCCCGGTCGCGCCTCCTCCCCGCGCGCTGCGCTCGCCCAGCTCTGGGTCCCCTGACCCGCGGACGCTGCCTCCTCCCGCTGCGGCTCTGCGGACCCGCGGGGTGGCCGAGGTGCGCCGCGCTCTGCTAAATCCGCGCGCCCTCCCCGGGGCGCGAGCGAGACCTGGTGCTCGCTTTCCTACCCTGGGTGTCACCGACCGGAGATCTCATGCGACACCCCGATCCCAGGTCCTGTGTTCACACCTTGATTTCCCCTCTGGCTCCCACTGTCACTTCTCTTCTCACTTCCCACTCCCATTTCGCTTCTCCCCGGGAGACCAGTTCCCTCCTCCTCATTCCCCCGTGATTTCTCGCGCGTCTGCCCGGGGCTGGAGGGTGTAGCAAACGCCGACCGGGACTGCAGACCTGCGGCTAAGTTTTCCTGGTTCCCCATTTGGCTTTAGCTCTCCTTCCAGGGAGTAAAACCTCTTCAGGAGCAGCACGCACTTCGCAGTGGGGTTCCGGAGGTTCCGGCCTTGGTGTCCAGCATTTGAAAGCAAAGATGTGGACAATAAACTTAGCTTCCAGCAGAGAAAAGGACGAGCCCTCAGGGAAGCCTAGCGCTTCGTGGAGAGCAAACTGGAGTGAAGCGACGTCCCACAGGGATTATCAGGGTACTGAGGAGGAAGCTCTCCTTTATCAGTCTCTGGGCAGGCGTACAGAGGTTCGGGCTTAAACTTACGGTGAGCAGTCTCTCAGCCGTACTCTTCACGGTCTGAACCCCAGTTTCCTTATTTTACATGAAAAGTCATTAAAATCAAATTTACAGCATAATTACGGGTGTCAGCAGTTTGCGTTTCCTTCAACCTCAATAAATATTAATGCTTTTCTAGCAACCGACGTGCATTGCGTCTGAACATTGCCAGGTGAGACCGAGCTGGACAGCCGAGGCTGGGTGGTGGAGTACGTTGGAGCCAGCCAGGTAACGTTATATGCACGCAAGCAAAGTGCACGGGGAAGACGATGATTAGTCAATGTTATTATTTCCTGTTCCTTCCCAGGCAAACCTGTGATGATATAACAAATGACAGGCAAAGTTGAGCAGGATGCCACACTTCTAGCTTACTAATTCAAAATCAAATCATTTTATTTTGAAAGGCAGATTAATTCTTCCCACCCAGCATCTAGAAATTGCTTCAGTAACAGACCAAAGCCTCTTCTTCCTTCTCTAATGATACAAGGAAGAAATAAAGTCCATCAGCTCTTCGGTATGACACACACTCAAGAAAATGAAATACATTATGTGGTGGCTTGGTAATTAAACACGTACTGATCAAAGTTTTAAAGATGTGAAATTACGTAGTTGTGTAGAAATACATTAATTTTAATCCTATTGTTTTGCTTATTATACAGAATATCACCACCCTATGTATTTTGTCTTCATTAGGCTTGTATACTCCTAGAGGTGACATAGAAAACCAAAATCCTGAATGATGGATCTAGAAGCAGATACAGTGAAAAGGCTTAGAGATTTTTTTTTGTGTTCTAAAGAAGTGGTGCAGGGGAGCTTCAGGCGGTGGCTTTCCGCCTAGATCTGCCTTCCTTACACCCCCTCCCCAGGTCTCAGGGGGTCATTGCTTGTCGTTTCTCAGGTGTGTTGAAAATATTTCTTTGCATGACTGTGTCAGGTACTAGGAATGTAGCCATCAGGCAGCCAGTGCTGAACATGGACCTTGTGGCACCTGTAGTCTAGCGGTGTTTTTTGCCACTAACACGGGTGTAGCATTAAGAGTAAGAAGCAACAGAAACATGAGGATGTTCAACTGCATAGAGGAAGCACACCCGCTGAATGATGGATTCTGTCACTTTCCAGTAATTTCTTTCTGAGGAGGGAATGAAGTCTCATAAAGACAATTACCAGAAATGTATACTTTAGAAAATGAGCCGGGGGTGGTGGCACACACCCCTGATCCCAGCACTAGGAGGCTGAGGCAGGAGGCAGGAGGATTTCTTCAAGTTTCAAAGTGAATTCAAGGCCAGCCTGCACTGCATAGTGAAACTCTGTCTCAAAAAGACAAAAAAAGGAAAGGAAAGGAAAGGAAAGGAAAGGAAAGGAAAGGAAAGGAAAGGAAAGGAAAGGAAAGGAAAAAAGAGGTGCACAAGGAAATGGCTAAGGATGGAGTTTTCAAGAGAATTTGGTGAATAATCTGCAAGTCGCAGCTCCAGATTGTGAATCCTGCTTTTATCCGAGTCTACTCAGCTGTTTTATAGGAATTTTCCTCAACTTTTTCCTCTTACCATAAGAATTCCAAAAATCATAGCCTTGGACTACTGAAGGGAGGTACAGAGGAAACAGAAGATTACCAGCACTGGCCCTTAGAATGGGGTGCTGTACTGTGGCCCTCACAACCTGGAGGATGAGTGTGTGCCTGTGCGCATGTGTGAAGCTGCTGGGCCTGAGACCTGGAGAGGAGGGTGCTCGGTAGGAGAAGTTCAAGACTTCACATAACTGCAGGCTAGCTGGGTTTTATGAATCAAGGTCGTGCATGTGAGCGCTTGCTTTATATTTCTAATGATCAAGTAAATATATTACACTGAGGTATAAGCTTTAAATTTTATTTCTACCAAATGTCATTTGCATCTGCATTTTTGTTCTGAATGTATAGTGCGCTATAGTTCCTTACCCTCTTATAATAAGAGGGTAAACATCTCATGTGTGTTCATTGTTCTTTCCTCTCTTAACAATTGACAGTTAATGCCATGAATTTCATATTGGAATTTTTATGTTAGCAGGCATCCCCTAAAGAAGCATAATAGGAGAGTATTTGAGGTTATTTTGCCAGTAGAGTTATTTTTTGCAAAGAGCTTATTTGCATCCCAGATTTACGTTTCTGATGGTAACCTTCTACTAGACAAATTTCTCATACTTTTTAGTTTACTGTGTTCATTTTTACCTATTTCGTTGAGATGTTTTTCCTTCTCAAGTTTAGATACTTACTGCCTACCACTTTGACCCTTGATTTATGCTTTTTTTTTCTCTTGCTATCTCATCAGAGTTGCTTTGTAATTACTTTGAGGTATTTCTACATTTTGAGTGTTTGGGCTCCTGTAATCAGCTCCTGGGGAATGTCAGCCCATTAATCAGTCCACACATCTCCATTTGATTGTGCAAAGACTTATTCCTTAAAGATTGTTCCTCTCTGTGGGCACTCTCCATGTGTGCCTGTAATCGGTTCCCACTTCCCAAATTGTCACCCCTTCCTCAGATCTCTTCCTTTTCCATCTTCCTTCTTAGACTTAGCAAGTCAGTTTTTCTCCAGATTATCAGACAAAAGAAAAAGCCATCAGCCAAAAATTGCACAACACCCATTTTCATCCACATTTCCATCACTTTTATTTTTTCCTTGAGGCCTTGGTCTGCTCAGCTCCCTGGAGTGCATCTGTTCCTCTGCCTTGGGTCTCAAAACTGGCTGCTTAACCCTATACTGCCTGCCTCAGCCTTAGGTAAATCTGGAGTCTTTGCTTCCTTAGATGGCTGAGATAGGTGCCTTTCCCTTGGGACCTGGATTTCCCCAGAAACACCTACTTTTGGGTCTGATCTTTCCTCTTGACTCAAAACTTTTATTTTCTCAGTGCTGGTCATTTGTCTAAAACTTTTGCTGTCTAAGCCTCTTGTTCTCTCAGTCACCTCTCCTTAGCTTTTGGGCCCGTTTTCTTTAGTACTGGAACACGCATGAGAGTCTGCATTAGAGTTTCCCTTCCTGGACTCCACTGTCCTTGTGTTACTGCTTTTATCTCTCTTCTTGCACTCCAAGATGAACTTCTCTATTACATACCTAAGTTTATATCTCTACTTCCTCAAGTCAGTGTCAGTTTTAAAGTATTGAATATTTAACAACCTCCGTGCACTTTCCTATCAGTTTTCTGCATATTAAACCCAACAGTCACTTTTCATCCAGGGCTTTCTTGGTCTTCATGTAGCAGTACTGTTTCACATTTATATTAGTTTTCCAGGGCTGTCATGACAAAGTACCACAACTTGAGTGTTTTCAGACCAAAGTAATTTATTCTCTCACAGATTGGGCAGCTGGAATTCTGAAGTCAAGTTGTGGGCACGGGCCTTTCTGCTGTCCAAAGAGAGAGCCAGTCCATTCTTTGCCTCTCTCCTGGCCTCTCCCATGTTTGTTGGCTTGTACATGGGACAAACCAGTTGTCACATCTGCAACACACAATCTTCTCCCTGGTGTCTTTACTTCACCTTTCCTGTGTCCTCCTCTGTGTTCAAATTTCTCTCTTCTTGTAAACATATCAGTCGTTTGGCCAGGGCTGACCCTGAAGCAGTACACTTCATTTTGATTTTCCTACTCCTACAAAGACCCTGTTTCCAAATAAGGTCACATTGACAGGTCCTTGGGATTAGGACATGGAGGGGGACGGAATAATACCCACAACACTCCAACCCTGATCTCTGCAAGTGCATGAGCTTTCTGTGGGGAAACTGTACTCCCTTCACCCCACCGTTCCTCAGATTCTTCACCTATTCCAGCATTGACTTGAAGCCAAAACTCTGATTTAAATGTCAATTCAAAAATCTCCATCTCCCATCGTCTAAATCAGGTCTGTAGCAGATTGTGGATATGGTCCATCCTAGGGCAAAATTCTTCTCCATCCACAGGACTTTGAATGTGAAAATAAATATTTCCCCCTCAAACATAATGATGGTTCAGGCTTGGGGGTAGAATCTTCATTTTAAAATGGAGAAGAAGGGAAGGAATGAAAGGATAACCATCTAAAGTGAGTTCACATCCCAGCAGGGACAAATTTATTACATTTTAGGGCCTAAGAAATTATGACTTGTCCCCTTATGGGACAAATCCAGTAACTCGCTGGTTCCAGAAGAGTAGATGCAACATTCTGAGCAGTTTTTGTGTTCACTTTCTTGTTTCTGCACTCACTAGTGTTTCTTCCCAAATTTAAATCCCTGTTATTTCTCCTGCGGATTCAACGACAGGCTCATAATGAATCATTTTGATGTTAGTCAAAATTTTTTGTCACCTGTTCTCTTCTGTGGCTGAGATGGATCTCTGTGGACATAAATGAGATCAGTCATTCCCCTACCAGAAACTTTTCAAGGGAGAGCAACGAGGCTGTTTGTTCAGTGTTAGGTCCCTGTTTACCTCTGTAACGATCTTTTACCTTTCCCTGTAAATACCAGAAACTGCTGACAGTGCTTCCAACACATCCTCATATTTTGTATGTCATGTATTCACACTTCGGGCCTTCTTCCTGGAAACTCTTTTTGTGTCTATTACTTTATTCTTATTCTTCAAATTTTATTTAAATGTTGTTCATTTTTTTTAAAAGTTCCCAAGAAGGGGCAGGCCATTTGAGTACCTATTTATACCAGTAGCTTGGCTGATTTCACATTGTTCTATAATTATGCTTTTCCTATTTGTCCTTCCAATTAAATTATAAGACATTTGTCAGTAGAATATGAAATATGATAATGTAAAACCTATATCAAATATGTCAGCAGGATTATTAGGTGCTTAGTATACCATCTGATCTTGTTTGTGATTCGAAAATGACAGCCCTAAACTAGCTAATGAGTTTTGAAAGGGGATGTTTAATTTACAAAATTAACGTCTCAGAAATAAATGCTATTTGAGTTTGTAGGCGAAGTTTATGTTGTGTTGCAAGTTGTAATTTTAAAAGTTTATTGGTGTTTTAAATCATATGGGAAAGAAATAATTTTATATTTTCTGTAAAAAGGTACACAGGCATATTTCACATTAAATATAATACACTAGTCTTTCCTTTTTCAAGAGACCTGATGTTAATATTATCTATTGTCAATATTAAACTCACAGAAGATCATGTGGTATCAGGCATGTGGTTAATTCAAGATGTGATACTCTGGTGGTCTTAAAAGAATGGTAATATTTATGAATTGATTTTTCTGCACACACAAATGCAGGACATTTGTGTGCTACATTCATTTCCTATAATAAAATACTACTTGAAATGCCTACAGAACCTGTTTTAGATCCTTTTCTATACACTGTATTGCTGAAAATGCCAATTTTTTGTATTACTAGGTGATATCATTAGAAATAGTGCTCCTGCACTCTAAATATACACTTAATGCAAAATCTATTCATGTGTTCAAAACTTTGGGTTCCATTTACTGGTTTCACTGATAGAAGTCACTGAATGTTATGTATATTTTCTCTAAGAAATTTCAGGCAAAAATATATCATCATATTGTATTTATGTTTTACATTTCAAGAAGTGACTTGAGAAAGATTTTCATATTCAATTAATGGAGAATTTGCAAATTCTCAGTCAAGAAAATATATAAAATTTCATTCTACTGCTTGGGAGTGTAAGAAATTAAATTATTTGGAAGTAAACTTCATTTCCTACAATTGCCAAATGAATCTTTTGTGGAAATGAGACTGCAATCAGTTCCTTGGAGATTTCTGCTACAAAAAATCATATTTTTTTAATTTTACAATTGTCTTTGTTTAAAAATTTACAATACTTATAAAACATAATGTGAAATCAATCTTTTTTCTTTTGCTCATTTTGTCACATTTGTCTTGTGAGTCACTCCTGATGTGTGTCTCATATATGAACAAACTGTCATCCATACAGTTATTGTTTCCTCTGCTACATATATTTGGAAAACAATGACCCATTCAGTTCAAGTAAAGGAATATAGAGAGAGGTTTGGGGAGAACATGGGTGTATTTTGAGTATATATTTCTTATTTCTCTGAGTAAGCCTTTTCTTTTCAGTAAAAGAAGCGGGAAACCACAAGTGCTTAAAATTTTAACATTGACCAGCAGTCCTTTCTTATAGGCTTCATTTGAAATATCAACCTTATTTTTTTCTGTGCTTTAAAAGATTTGTGACCCACAGTGGTGTGGTAGCATTGACTCAGTTGCAATATGTTGATTGAGAATATATTTTATGCCAGGTGGTAAGCTAGGTTTAGAATTATAAGACTTACTCAACCTAATTATGGAGTTTTTTCCAAAGGCACTGGGTCATTTCCTTACAGACAGATACCATCTTAACCTGTTTTCTGCTGCTATGATAAAATACCTAAGGGTGGGTATTATATAAAGGAAGATGGTTTATTTAACTTGCAGTTTTGGAGGCTGAAAGTCCAACACTGGGTAGCGCTATCAGTTCAGTTTCTGGTGAAAGGCCTGGGGCGGTGTCACAGCATGGAGAGATGATGAGATTGGAGAGGAAGCAGGAAGACCCGGGGGAGGTGCTGGCCTCTCTCCTGACAACTTGTTCTCCTGGGACTCTGGCACCCAGTAAGAACCCCAGGTATTCCCCGAGGGTAGTGCTTCACTGACCCAGTAACCTTTCCCTAAGCCTCAGCTTCTAAAGGTCCCCAGCTGCCAGTATACCCACACTGCATAGGATCTTTTGGGGACCCACCCATTTGAATCAGTCAAGTAGAGTAGATATTATGGAAATACTCCAAGCCAGAGTAGATATTATGGAAATGTTAGCAACCATTTAAAGATTAATGTATACTTAATTTAATTCAAATGGCCATCATGAAGGGCAGGTTTACTCTGGAAGGTTTATGCTTTACTCACATAGATCTTCTTTTATCCCCACAACAATGCACTACTGAGGCACCCATTTGACAGAGGAGAAAACAGAGGCTTCAAGAGATCTTGTCCAAGGCCACAAGGATGGCAAATGGAGGAAGGCACAAAGGCACAAAGACAGGGCCCAAAGACGAATGCCGTGATTGGGCTTGATGAAGGGTGAAGGTAATAAGTAATTGGAACATGGAAACTCATCAGTTACCAAATGAAGCACTGAGTGGGAGCCAAAATGCAGAGGCACTGTGAGTGAAAATAATATCTTGAATTCCTCTCCTTAAAAAAGTAAATGTTCTTAAAATAATAATCCTCAAGTAAATTATTAAAGAAGTAGAAATTGGTACAATGTAAAGCAATTTTCTAATATACATCAAAATCTTAAGGGAAACCTCTCAACCTTGGAGCCTAGGAGTATCATTTCTAATGCCTACTAGTGATTTAATCTGTAGAAATAATCAGAAGTTCACACAAAAGTTGACATACAAAGTTGCATATGATAGTGATATTTTTGAGAGTGGAAATATGAGAAATATAAGTGTAAATTAATTTTGGATTGCCCAGAATATGAATTATGGCATCTCCAAAGTTGGATTTTACATTCCCTTTTGAAGAATACATTTGAAAGATCAGTGACATAAAATATGTTATAGATTTAAATAAAAATAAAAGTACATATAGCCTCTATATGTTCTCTCAACTGTACAGACAAATAACTGAACTGCATGATCAAAATCAGGAGCAAAAGAATTTGAGAATACTTACATTTTCCTGAAATCAGTAGTCACTGTTGGGTTTAGGATTGTTCATGACTTTAATTTTTATTCCTTCACATCCATTTATTTCTTCATTTACATTGTTTCTGTTTGTTTAAAACATGTACATAGTAGATAAAAAAAGATATGGTCTGAGGAATTCCTGGTATTGAGGAAGAAGGGGTAGATACTTCTGGTAAACAATTTGAAGTATCTACTTCGCTGACACCAAATATTCTAATGAAGACCTACTTTTTGTAATGATTTGGTATTCTTGACTAAGTGACTAGGTAATTGAATCAGAAGACATCTTATTTGTATGACTCTTAAAATCAAAATATTTTTAACAAAAATCGGAGCCTGCATGCTTATTATCACATTGCATTCTATAGTCTAGTAAGTTGTGAATTTGAGATAATCACTCAATCAATAAACAATTCCTCTGTTATTGTTTATTTTATAATGTTCTGGAAATAGTGAAAAGCATGAGCTCTTGGTGCTGTGAGGCTGGGACTTGACTGGGATGCCCTTTAAATAATGGCTCATAGGTTTCCTTTTATTCTCAGGATGTGAAAGTTGTGAAAATTTTACCTAACCATGTATCTTTTGTATTAAATATCCATTACTCCATGAGTACTAAATATGATGTTTGTATTAGATGAATTTAGCCTTTAAGTATAGAAATTATTTTGATAAAAATAAGAATTAAATTCACTGAGCACTATGTATGTTCTTTGTAGTGGTTCAGGCATGTGATTTACATGTCTTGCCTCATTTATATGTCCTAAAGATGTTCTGTGATGATGCTTTTACTCTAAAAATAAAGAATTCAAGCAGAAGATACGTAATTCATCTGAAGTCACACATAATATCTAGGAAATTTTAGGAGGAAGAATTATACCAAAAATTTAAGATCAGCATCTGGAACCTTAGGCATTCTATTATGCCATTTTTCAAAGAACATAGATGAACAAACCATAAGACAATTAGCAGACAAATGAAATGAAAATTTGTTTCTGCAGCTGAGTGCGGTTTAACACAGTGTTCTTGCCCCAAATTTCCCTATCTCTAATCAGCTCATCTTCAAGAGGGGAACACAAAATTTAACAAATGGAACAAGCAAAAGTCTTCTGAAAAAAATAAAACATGAACATGATCTAGTTAAAGTTGATGGTTCAAAGATATCATTGCACTGTTCTTTTCCTGAAACAAACATAAAACAATAAAAATAGGAATAAGAAAGAAAAGTTCCTCTGCAGAACCCATGGGTAGACTCAGTACAGGGTTCTAATCAATAGAGCAGGCTTGGCTCATTCATTAATCAAAGTTTGCATCAAGGCCTTTGCCAAATGGGAATTACCTGGCAGAGCTCAGAGCCTCCAAATAGGTGGGATACACAGAGACAAATACATAATTGCTCCACAGGAATGCAACAACAGATTATGACCACTTCTGAAACCGGCATAGCAACAAAACTTGGCAAGACAGCTAAAATTAAATGCTGACATGGGCATTTCAGAGTAGACTCCATATAAAAGAAATTGTGTTGAATTTCCTTGCTTTGTATTCTTTCTCCCAGAGCTACTGTCTTTCCCAAGCCACAGAAGATGTCCTGTTTGCTATGCCTGGCAGTGTTTCCCTGTTGACTTCAACTTACAGCAGTCAGAGAACACTGGGTTGGAAGAAAATCGCATTTACTCTTCTTGTTGTGTTGTCTTCCTGAGTTCCAGTGGCAGTGTGAAAAGTAAGTTCTACCTAGTAGAACTTTTTGAGCATAGACAACTGCATTTATAATTTTTACCCTGGCAGATTCATTCCAACTCTGATGTTTTATATTCTATTTAGCAGATATTATTCCTTTATCTGGGGATTCACATTTTTCTTTTTGGGGGTGCTAGGCTAACAGACTTATTGGCATTTTAGTTATCTAGGAAGAGAAAAGTTTTAACAATTTTAGGGGGAAAATGCTTAATAAATCATTTTAAACAGGAAAATTTGGATCCTAGTCTTTGTAATGTTATTCTGCTCATTTTAGGTGGCTAGAATTTGCTATGTGACCAGGAAAATATTTTCTGTTGTGCTGTAAAATTGTATTTCTGAAATCTTAGTGAGCACATGTATAAGAAGATACAGTTTACTTACAGTTAACTTATTTTTTCTAATACTAGGGATCAAATCTGGCCCCTTTTTGTTTGTTTTGTTTTTGTTTTTAGGCCAAGATCTTGCTAAGTGGCTAAGTGGTACAGGCTGGACTAGAACTTGAGATCCTCTTGCTTCAGCCTCTCAGAGTTCTGGGGTTATAGGTGTGCACCACCTTGCCCAGTTTAGAGTCAGACCAGAGCCTATGGATCCTGTTATTCTCCCTGGGCTTGAAAGAACTTGATTGCTTCATCTGAATAAATCTTCTTGGTTGACTGGAAAGAAAAATTAAACCACAGTACACAGAAGTCTCTTTTGGGAAGGACTATGGACCTCACTTAATCTAGGTTCCCCAGAGATAAAGCAGTGGAATTTACTGGAAGGTGACAGGAAGTCATGTGCATTTGTGTAGATAATGGCCTGAAGGGGTGACAAGACACTGTTACACTGTTGACCACTGGGGCGCCATGTACTGCCCCACCTAGATTTGGGACTTATTAATGAAAGTTATGTCCTACTGTTACTAGATTATATTATTGGAATAAATATGACAACCAACCAGGAAAGGCTTTCCTTTCATACTCTTGGAATGAAACAATGAATGGCTTAACAATCACAGGTAGAAGTATATCGCTCACATCTCTTCATCCTCTTTAAATGGAACTATCTAGATTTCAATCTTCCAAATTATCTAAATCCACTTAGTGGTAATATAAAACAATTATAGGATTAGTGGAGGCCATAAAGAAATTTCACTTTAATTTAGGATCTATCCAATGTAAATATTAGTACTCAGCAAGTCCTTATCAAATATGACTGGTAAGAAAATTTGTGGATTCTGGAGGTTAACTATAGTTCCAGAACATTGGGGAGAGTGATATCTCATGTGGCATTAGTGGTGCCCAGTTTGATCAATAACTCAAGCTGTGCAGTAAATGCTGGAGATTGGTATTTGATTGTTGATTTAACTGATGTCTTCATTTCATTCCTGCCTTAGATTTTTCACTTGTATGAAATGAGCTCTAATATGTATTTTATGCTTCCTCTGAAATCTTTACATTATTTTACTAACTGCCAAAATCTGAAGAGATATATATTTGATTTATTAGAATAAAATCCTCTGCTCTTCATTATATTGATGTTGTAATGCTGTTTATCTTAACCTGTGACCATCATGTGACCTCCAGAGGATGAATGATCAACCCAACTAAACTACAGGGAATGCAGCAAATTGGAAAATTCCCTGGCTCACTTTTGCAAGAACAATTGGTGATATTCCTCTGAAAATCAAATATGAGTTGTCTCTGTCAGAGCCAAAATCAAAACAATAGGTTGAGAAAATGATTGTGATTTTTAGTTTATCTCGAGAGTACATATCGTATCTGGAAATTTTACTATCCTTTCTTCATAAAGCTACCAGGAAAAGCACTAACTTTCAATGGAGTTTTGACCAGGAACTAGTTTTCTTTGAGCTTTTAAAATCAGGTTGCAGTCAAACCCATTAGGGCCTCACTGAGCCCTTGAATGACTTTGGAAGTATCAGCAAGGGGCAGCCCCTTTGCAGGAGTCCGGGGGAAACCTCTTACTGCCACCTATCTGTGACCACTGGGATTTTGGACTAAGACTCAATCTGATGGATCTTCAAGGTGCAGATCTACCTCAGTCACTTTCCCATCACTGGGACAAAATACTTGACATCCACAACTTGAAGGGGAAGAGGTTTTCATGGCTCACGATCTCAGTCTACGGTCAGCCAGCTCCAAACTAGAAATGATATGCTGAAAGTGCCAAGCCGAAGAAAATCTGTCCACACCAAGGCAGCTAGGTAGCAGAGAAAGAAGGAAGGCACTGAGGAAGAGATGCATCCTTCCAGGTCACACCTCTCCTGACCCACATCTCTTGATCAGGACCCCTCTTCTAACAGCACATACAACTATGGATCAACCAGTGGGTGAGTGCAGCACCCCCAACATCCAAACTGCCTTCTAAAAACCCCACCTTTGAACACATGAGATTTTTGGAAGACATTCTAGATCTAAACCATAGCAGCACCATTTCTGAGGTTAGCTAGTCAGTGAGGTAGTCAGTAAAGCTCTGAGGCTGAAGATCATGTAGTTATTTTGAGATCTGATAAACCCATCATAGCTTTGGCTATATTATTTCAGTGTTACAACTGGGAAGTCCTTGGAGACTTTCCTCACTAAGAGAGAATAATATATTCAAGAGCAACTAGAGAGGTCGTTGGAGGTGTCATTTATAAAAATGACCACGGGACTGCTGTCCCTAGGATCTTTTGGTAAATGTTCCTGAGGAACTGCCTAACCATCTGAGTGAGACTCCTCCAACAATTAGTTATGTGAGGATGCGAAAGGCAATGTGACCTACAGATCTTTTCTCAGGCATGCAGGGTTGATACTTGACCTGGAAAATGTCTGCTCTGTGAATGGTTAACAAGTAAGTGGAAGAAGAAAACAATAACTTCACTCAATTGGCAGAATTAAGGAGGTATTTCTCAGGGCAACAGGTATGCATGAGTGTAACGATAGAGAGTTGGCATGGATTCTCATCATTCATTTAGCAGCTGTCAATGGACCAGAATATATCTAGAAAATGTAGTTTAGATAACTACAGTACAAAGGAATCTCCTTCCTTTTCAAATGGAAAGACAAGCATAGTGAATATAGGCCTCGAAGGTGCCATGTTAGGGAGAACTTTATGGGTTTAGAAGCAGGAAATCAAGGCAGAGCATGTTGATACTAAAAGAATTTCATTGACATGTAGAAAAGGATGGAACCAAAATGTGAATACAGCTGTTTCTTACTATTGTGAAAATTGGGGTCAGAATCCTTGCAGATGTTAACTTACATAGTTGCTCAATTTCCTTACACAAAACTATAATATTCATGTGCAACCTTTGCACATCCTCCTATGCACTCTTAATCATCTATAGATGCATTGTGATACCCTATACGTGTAGGCACTGTATAAATAGTTGTTGCACCATATTGTTTAGGGAAGGAGGACATGTAAAGAGTCTGCACATGTTCAGTAGAGATGTAGCTGATTTTTTAAAACAGTACTTTTGATCCATGGTTGGAGAAGGTGAATGTGAAACCCACTGATCTGGGGGCCCTCTGTTTTTTTGCTGACTCCTTGAAAATGATTGTCTTGATACATGAGATAAATGGTCAGGGAGGAATGAAACAATGAATGGCTTAACAGCAAAAAAACCAAAAGTCTAAGCCTCATAGTATCTAACCCAGAAGTTCACAATATCACAAACCATTGTCTTTCCTCTTTCTTTTCTTTATTATCAGGCATGTTAGAGAATAAAAGAAGCCAATGTTGAAGAATGAGCAGACCCAGGATGTCCCATAACAGACTGGCATGTGATCAAAGAATTCAATTTAGTGTAATTGCAGTGGAACAATTTTATGAGAAACAGCATACCTTATCACCCACAAAATAATGGAAAAGTTGAAAACTGGAACAGGCAATTGAAAAAATCTACTAAATAAATTAAGAGGTAATAAACAAATGAAAGGGATTGTCCAGTTGAATTAATGTGTGCTGAAACTCAGTGTATGTGAATACCTATGGCACACAGGTGGACAGACTGTTGAAACACAGAGAAAAATACTGAAGAGAGAGCGAGGGATAATTTAGACCCATGTATTTCTGCCCTTTGTCTAATAGCTTCTTTTCCTCTTTTTCCCTGATCCTGCAGTGTGGGACCTGCCTGTGATTTACAAAGGAATGGATACTATAAAATGCAGCCCGTACTGCTATCTTTAATGGAAAAGAAAAAGAAATAATTCTTTAAAGAAAATTAGAGTAGCTCTCCAAGAAAATCCTATATAGTAGTATGAGCATCACTGAAGAAAAGTACAATGAAACGGAGTGGAGCAAATGCTAGTCATTTTAGGGAAAGAAAATATTATTGAAAGAATATGTCTTTGAATGCATTTATGGTCCGATAGCCAACTATAAAGGACTATTAACATAATTTTTATCATACTCTTCGATTTTTTAAAAAAATATGGCATTGCAAATATTTCACTGGAATTTTTTCACTTATGTATATGAATGAGTTTTCTAGTTTGATACATAAATATAATGGTTTTCTACTCATAATGCTGGGAATTAAACCCAGGGTCTTGTTCATAGGAGGTGAGCATTCTACCACTTAACTACCCACCAGCTTAATGTTATTCTAGTTACTAGGTACAGGAAATTCTACCATACTATACCTATAACCTATACCATAATGTATTTAACTATTCTGACTAATTACCTACCCGATATATAGTTAATCTTATTCAGTAGAAATTTTATCTTTGAAGAAAAGATTCCTAAAATTGAGCTTAATGTATAAAATATCCACTTATTTACATAATATAAATTAGCAAGAAGTCATATACATTTTTCCCAGAAGTACACACTTGTAAATATTGCTTCATTTACAGTGTTCCAAAGAAAAGAGACAAAAGACAAGTAATACTGATGCAATGGAAAATAGTGAACAAGGACTCTTGTTCTAAAATCTATAAAATTGGTCTCACAAAAGCATATTTAATCATGATTTCTCGTTCTTTATTTTGCATCCTTATATACAATACATGAGAAAATACGACAAGAAGAATTTTTATCACTATAGAAAAAGTATGGGTAAAAGTAGTGACAAGTACCTTGAATTGATTTCAAACTAACAAACACTGAGTGAGATTCATCATGCAATCCAACTAGTAAGCATTTAATGAGAATCAAGAAATAAGGTTCTTATTGTGGCTTGAATATAATAACTCAAAATTATTTATTTGTAATAACTATTTTGACAGTAATTCTTAAAAGAAAGGATAAATAGGATGATATTTAAATTACAAAATATTATATCAAAAGCTATATTGCCATTAATCCCCCTCAAAATTTTCCAACTCACTTTGAACACAGTTTTGGGAGTTATTTTTTGTGAGTATCTTTAGTTGCACTGTCTTGGCTGCCTTGATGTCCTGAATGGATTCCAAATGTTTACTCTTGGTCATTTTGGTCATTTCGATCATTTTCACTTTGGGGAAGAGCCAGAAGTTGCATGGTGCCTGATTCAGTGAATTAAGGTAGATGAGGACACACAGAAATATGGATAACAAAGATGAAATTATTTTGTATGTTTAGATTTGTACTATACGGTGAATAAAAACAAATGCACTCCTATGAAGTCACAATTCAGAATTCACAGCTTCCGTCATTCAAGGATTTTTCCTTAGAATGTAGCTTAGAATCTAAAAATTGTTTACGGAAACCTCTGCAATTTTGCAGTCACTGAAAATATCCTCCGCAATTATTTTGTTTGTGGAAGGTTTGCAAGTAGCCAATCCGAGCACTTTATTCAGTTCTCCTTGCTGCTGACTGGCTGCTGCTCTGTAACCCACCTTCTCGGACTCACCATTGTGCATTGCTGCATCCTAACAGGTTTCTGTCTTGAGTGTTCTCAGTTTTGTTCTCCTTAAAGTCCAAAGATACCCAAGATACCACCAAATGCACCTTCTAATGCTCTATTAGTATAATATTTTATTAAATTAAATCACACAACTGTGTGAGATAGCATATTTAGGTTTTGAACTATACAAATAGGCATTTATAGGTATTTTTCTGACTATAACAGAAATTCACTGTTTTCACAATTGATAGGTGCTCTAGGAACATAATCCCCCTGAATTTCGGGGGTCCACCATTGTCCTCAGAACTTTCTCAGAAAATTGATCCCAACTTGGAATGATTTTTAAAAATCCTATATTTTGTCAAAGATTTTTTGATACACGAAAGTATTTTGAAGAAAATCCTATGTGTACTGTCTTACTAGAATGGCTCTCCTGGAGGGACCCATCTGTTAAACAGTGAAGAAAAGAACTAGCAATAAATGTTCGAGAAGTAAAGGTCTACGATCTCAGAGTGCAGGCCCCCCTCTGCATGAGACTTAATCGACCTTGCATCCCCACTTTGTATAGTACTTTTAAAAATATTTTTGTGTGATGGCTCTTATTGTAGTTAATATCCACCAGATTCTGAATGTAGCTTACATATAGGAAGAGGTATTTCTCGTTCATTTTCAGAAATACACAGAAAATCAAGATATCAAGAACTAGTGCACAGCAGGCAATATAGCAAGAAGAGAGAAACTCCTGGTAAAGGCCTTGTGAGCTTCTCCATTTCTACAAGTCCCTGTGGGGACTTTTGCAAATATTTGCTCTTGCATATATTTTATACTTATTTAATAGACTAGAATGTAATTTGGGTATGAAGATTATTCTTGGAAGATACGGAGTAAGAGAAAAAATCTAGGTATACATGAGTATCTAAGGTAGAAGAAGGAAAAAGAGTAACTTAATTCATGATTTGAACTTATATTTTCAATTTCTCTAAAGTTGGTTTCTCACTGAGCTTCTACCACCATAGAAATGCCACAGAAAATTTCTCTGAAGTTTCAGAGGAAATATACATGAGAAAGTGAATTTGGCTTCTGTTTTTCCTTTTCAATAAAATTAGATTTTTCTTTAAAAACATTGTTTGGGGGAAAAAAATCTATCATTAAAAGTTTTAAAACAACAGTTTGAGAAGGCTTAGTAATTCAAAGTGACAGAGCTCATAATGACCAATTCTAGTAAGAGCCTACCCAGACTGAGTTAACACACACACACACACACACACACACACACACACACACCCCAAGTACCTAATTCATTTTCAAGATGCTTTACAAAACTAATGCATTAATTTGCAAGTTGGAGAGTTGAATAAGATCAGATTGGACAAAAGATTTTTCTTTTCTTTCTAGGAAATAATTGCAGTATAATTCCATCAATGATTTCAGTAGATAATTTAATAGTATTATTTAGAAGTGGTATGCAGGTTTATTAGAGGATTGGGCCATTACATTTTCTAATTATAGCAATTATTTAAGCCATTTCTTTTCAAAGCACTTTGTTCAAATAACATTTAAATTGCAGAGAATGGAGCAGCCCCAGAAGAGGAGCAGAGGTAAAATGAGCACACATCTATGAAGAGGCGGAAAGCAAAGCTGACTTCATTACCTGCAGCGCAGGTAAGTCTCCTCAGTCAGAGTCTCTTGGTAAAGCAAAAATCTAGTGGGTGTCAATAAGAAGAAAAAAATGACAAATAAAACAAAAAGCAGAGTTTAAAAGCTTTATTTTGACCGAGAACATAAGCAAATGTTAAAACTTTAAGTCTGTGCTCTGCAGTGTAGTAGGCACAGTGTCTTGTGAGCCTTTGAAATCTGGTTAGCTAAAACTAAAGTATAAAATACATGCTGGAATTCACTTACTAGAAGAAAGAAAATAAAGTATCTTATTAAACTGTTATTAATTAATTTTATTAATGTTAAGTAGTTTTGCTGATTATTAATTTTATTCATGATAAATCTAATTATTACTTTTATTAATTATATAATATACATTAATCACATAAATTATTACTTTTATCAATTAACACTCAATGATGAATTGATTAATGTTAATACTACATTATTACTTTTATCAATCAAACTTTTATTAATAAATTATTAATTAATTAGTAATAAAATTAAATACTTTTAATAATTATTAATTGAGTACATATGTAAAAACAAGGCTTTCAATTTTCTGGCAAAGTGGTACTATCTGTTATTTAGTTATTATTTATTTATTAATAATAATTTAATTAATTTTATTAATTTATTGCTTGTAATAATTATTAATTGAATGCACATATAAAAATAAGGCTTTTAATTTTCTGGCAAGGTGTTACTATCTGTTCTTTTGTGAGACTAAAAAAAGTGGGAATAGGAAATTTTTATTTACAGAGAAATGCTGACTAACATACATGTAGGAATGGTATGCTTGCAAACAATAAGCATTTTGTTGTCCCAATGTACTATTCAATTTAGACATTCATAATCAGTTGGTTATTATTTAAGCTTTTTCTTTTTAAGCCAATCAGTTGATGCATAACTCCATATACAATGGGGAAGTTATGAATTGTTTAATGCTTTTATCTACATGTAGTTATTTTTAACACTGTTCAAAAAATAAGATTTCTTATATTCATGACATATTCAACTAATGTTACTATAAAATCGATTCTTTGGGTGCTTCGTGGTTTGCGAAAGGTATCATTGAATTGTTCTTCAGGAGTTCTGGACTGTGACAGTGGCTATGCTCAGCAACAACAGCAGCCACAACAAAAATTCACAGCAGAATAATTTCTGATGACGTGCCTAGTGAAATGTGGCAATGCTATTCTCTTTGCTTGAATTCCTTGCAAAAGAAAGGCGTTTCAGGCAGTTATAATGTATAAAGCAGAAAGCCATTATTTAGCTGTTTTATTGAACAAATAGGCTCACATCAGTTTTGTGGCATGAATCAATCAATTTGGTCCCTTTTGCGCTATGTATATTTATTGGATTTAAAAATAAGTGAGCCAGTCACTGAGCTGGGTGTTAAATTACTACAAGATGAAAAACTATAGTTCATTCTTCAGATGGTTATTTTTGACATTAGAGAGACTTTGTGAGACATGATGTTTGATAGCTTGATAATAAAAAAATATCCATACAGTTTCTCTTACCACATGAATAAATTCAAATCATTCATGAGGGCTGATAACTTGCTGAAGTTCCCAGTGAAAAGTGATGGGGCCTGAACCAGAAAGGCTGTGGTAAATAGAATGTTCAGGATGGCATGTGGAATGATGGAATACCACTCAGCTATAAAGAAGGATGCATGCAAGGTATGTGCATGTAAATGAATGACTCTGGAAAATATAATGCTGAGTGACATAAACCAGATGCACAAGTTTAAAGACCATTGGTGTTTTCACTTGAGTGAGGCAAAGTATAAACAAAGAGAATCATAAAGCATGGATAGAAGGGTACTGGAAATGGATCCCTTGCAAAAGGGAAGATATCCAAGGGTATAAAGGGGAAGAGAAAATGAAGAGAATAAATAAAGATAAGTTATGCCCAGGAACATAATAACCCCAATCAATGTAAGTGCTATATGCCATAATTTGATCTAAGATTAATAGTATCAGTGAGAATGAAAATTGGGAAAGAGGAAATTAGAGGAGAAGGGGCTGGGGTAGGGAGGTGGTTAAGAAAAGAACCAAGCTATATTATATACCTGTCCCCTCCCCTAGGGTGGTTGTAAACTGCATTATTGCAAACATGGCCTAATAAAAAAATGCTGGGAATATAAAGATGAATGAGAGAAGCATGAGTGATGAGAAGTGGAGAGAGAAAGCTACATTTTCACACAAGTTTTGTGGTGAATACAAAGTCCTTGGTATGAGCTGCCTGAGTTATATTTTGATTTTCTTATTTCTTAGTTATATACTTCTTTCTGGGTAAATCACTTATCTTTTTTTTTGTTTCAATTCTCTCATTTACCCACAGAGACATTACTACCTGCCTGTTAGGATTGCTGAGCTAACAGATTTGCCATTTAGAAATAAAGGTGCATTCACGGCCATCATCCACTTCATGTCCAGTGATCAGGAATGACTATTATAGCCGCGGCTGCCCCAGGGAAAGAACCATCAGCCTCTCCTGAAATCTGCCCTGTGTTGGAACTTAGGGCACTGGGAAACCAAGCAGCCAGCTCACCGTCCTGGTAAGTGGCTGTGAGCCTACCAGTGCACAGGCTGAGAATGAAACATCCACCCCTCCCCTGTTAACAAGTGGGATCCAGAGATCTGAGCATCTCTTGTGAGGTTGACTATATGCAACATAGCTAATAAGGGGGATTTCCTTCTATCACCTCTTTGAAGGCAAATATTTTTATCACTGTTTTGCTTTGTTCTGGTTAATGGTATTGCTCTATTCAATATTCTTTTTTGATAAGTTCTGTAATGTTCTATATTTCCTTTGATTTTGCTATACCTGATTGAAAGAACAACTATTGTGAAGAAAACGAGATATACTATGGCACCTATTACTGTTATCCTGGTAACCTGCTGTAAAGTTCTGTAACAGTTTCACTACACTGTCTCAATTGGCTTTGTTCCATCTTGCTCTGTTGTACTTTGCTACCTTCAAAAAAAAAAAAAAAGAATGACTATTAGGATAATAAGATATGTTCAGAAGACAGTTTTTTTATTATAAATCAGTTTGTTGAAAGTAAATTTCCTTTTCGTAGTTTTTTGAAGAAGAATGCTGTTTGTAGCAATTGCCCAGCTATAGTTTGTAAAGTGAGTTGTTTGTTCTGAATAAAGCATCTGGCATGATTCTTGTTCTCTTAAGTTCCAAGTCATTTCAAGATACTCAGAAAGGATTGTTACATAGGAATTTAACATGAAAATAGAAAACTCTGTTCAGCATACTTTCTCCATGGACAGTCTTCATATTTTCAATCTTTCTTTCTTCAATCTGGAATTTTGTGGTCACCTACAATTTTTTTAAATAACATTAATAAAACATGCTATCCATCTTAGGAAAAAAAATAATAGCTATGTTCTAGCCAATTTAGTAGTTTTATTATTATATTTCTCATTGTCAATCATACCTGAAGTTTCTTTTTTTAAAAAACACCAATGACTAATGGGAAGAGCATAATTTATTCCAAATGGGAAATGGATATGAGGTGGAAACCAATATATCTTTTTCTGAAGTACACAGAGATGGTTAAAGAACTGATTTTTAATTATACACTTCTATTTTGTCTGTATTAATTATTTTCTCTTAGCCTATGACTGAATGTTATTTTATTACTTTGTATTTCAAATGTACTCAAACCCTCACTTACATGGAACTGACCCTTTATAGCACCCCTGCAGTAGGTCCTCCGCCAAATCCTGTCCAGATACACACTGGCCCAGTGGGGGAGCTGGGCAGCACAGGGATGGCTGTGTGGGGAGGGGCATGGCTGAGGGAGAGGGGCGAGTCTAGTAGTGGCATCTGGGGACCCTAAGTGGCATTGAGCCTTGGAAGGCTGCACAGGGCAGGAAAGAATGCCAGGCAACAGCAGCCCCAGCTTCCCAGCTTGGCTGGTGTGTGGGCTTTACAAAAAATACTTAATCAAGGGAGCATTAGTGTATGTCAAAGTAAAAGTACACAAATGAAAATCATGGAAACATGTTTAAGATTACAACTCACTGGGAAAACAGATTATGAATGAAAACAAGAAATTAAACCTTTTTATAACAGGAAACCACGAAACCACAACAATACATAATAAAAGAGTCTGAAAGGACCAACGATTACACAAAACAACCAGAAAACTGAAAGATTTCAGAAAAACAACCTAACTGTGAACTCCAAGAACTTAGAAATACCAGAAAAGATCAAACTCAAATCTGCAGAAGGAAAGAAGACAAGTAGAAAAGAAATTGAGATGAAATATTCCAAAACACCAACCAGAAAGTTTGTTTGAGGAAGAAATAAAGAAAATCACAAAACTCAAAAGATAGAATTTGAGACAGAGAGATATTACAGCTGATGCCATACAAATACAAAGAGTAAAAAAAACTATTATAAATAATTATATACAGTGGTACCTTGGTTCATAAACTTAATTTGTTTTGCGCTTCTGAGGGAGATTGCCTGTTTGCACTCATGCAGAGCAGAGGCTGAGCACACAGTGTGAAGTCAGCAAACAGAAGTAAAATTTTGCTGAACACTTTTGTTTGCAAACTGAATTGTTCTCAAAAGGAAGCATTTGTGAACCAAGGTATTACTGTATTAATAAACTGGAAAAAAACTAAAAGAAATGAATACATTCCTAGACACGTACATTTTGTTAAGACTGAAGAAGTAGAAAAACTAAACAGACCAATAATGAATAATGAAATTTCAGCAGCATTTAGGTCTTCATAAAAAAATTCTAGGACCAAATGGCTCCACTGAAGAATTCTACAAAACATTTAAAGAAGAAATAATTACAATTCTTAAAATTTTCCAAAGTAATTGAAAATAATGTGCTTTGAAACTCATCCTATAATTACTCTGGCCAAAACCAGACAAAAGTACAACAACAAAAGAAATCCACAAAGAAATACTGCAATGAGCGAAGATGAAAAAAGTTTTAGTAAAATATTAACAAATCAAATCCAAAAGGATATATAAAAGATCATACACTATGACCAAATGGGATTGATCCCAGGTATATAAAAATGCTTTGACAAATGCAAACCAATAAATCCATAGCATTAGCAGAACAAAGGACAAAAACCATGTGACCATTTCAATAGATTCAGAAAAAGTATTTGATAAGATTCAGTATTCCTTCCTGACAAAAATTCAACAAATTAGGTGCAGGAGAAACATACCAAAGAATCAGTCAATGGTATATACGATAAAACCACACCCAGCATTGTAAAGAAGGGGAAAAGCTGGAAGAATTTTTTTCTGGAGTTGACAACAGCAATAAAGTGCAAACCATAATCTGTGTGAGGAACTAGATGATGGACATAGTTACACTGGGATGATTCATCAGAGAAGGCCTTTTGAAAGGACTCATATTTATATTGTCCCATGATTGCAGCCATTACAATAATTACAAACTTAGTAGCTTAAAATTATAACATATATTTACTTACCTTTCCATAATTTAGAAACCCAAAAAAGGCTCCCAATGACCTAAAACCAAAGTGTCTCCAAAATGTGTTTGTCTCTGGGTGCTGTAGGTAAGAGCCATTTCCCTTCCCTTTGTAAGCTTCTAGAGGCCACCCACACTCCTTGGCTCATGGCCTCATCCTGGCCTCCATCTTCAGAAGAATTGAGGACAAGTTGAAGTCTCACATTGAACCTGTTGGACCACCTCTTCTATAGCCAATCCACCCTCTGCATCAACTTTCCAATGATAAAGATCCTCCTGGTTACATTAGATTCAGATACTAATCCAGGGCACTGTCCTCATTTCAAGATCTGTAACATAATCACATCTGTGGAGTTCTTTTCCCATGAAGGTCACATGTTTATACATACTGGGCTCAGGGTTTGGATGTTTTTTGCTGTCCTTATTTTATCTAACACAACATTTAAGTCAAATAAGAATTATGAAAGAAATGAATGTTGGAGAACATGGGAGAAAGTCATTGTGCATGCAGTCACTAAGTTTAGATACTGCATAAAGTGTAGGAATTGAAATTATATCAATGTGAACTTCTGGTAGTGAAAAGAATAGCGATTGGGATGATCAAATTCTCAAAAAATTTTACAGTCCATCAAATCAGCAGCTTACTTGATCAGGAATCCAGTTGGGTTTATATGTTTACCACTTGCTTCCTAGAAATGAAGGCCCAAGCATGGATTGTCATAGAAATAGATCCTGAGATGAGAGTTTGAGGGACAGAGTTTGTTAAGAAGAGTGAAGGGCTCTGACAGGTGGAAAAGTAATGCAAGAAAAGAACATTGCCTGGCATTCAGCCTCTTATCCCAGGATATGACTGGATTATATACTCGCATGGGTGAAATAAGGGGGAAGAGACAAAGGCACAGAGGACCTCAGGGCCTGTCTCCCTATGTGTCAGTTCTCAGGAGTCACAGTTGGAGGGCTAGCTTCCAACCATCTTCACACCTCAGACTTCCAGCCATTTGCACAGGCAGGGGAGGCCAAAAGCAGCACTTTCTAGGATCCCTGAAGAAGGAACCTCCAGCCTAAGCAACTGGGAGATCCCAAAGCCCTTCATGCCTTGGCCCCTGTTCCCCTTCTCTCATTTATCCGAGAGAATGTGGAAAGGGTGAAAATAGTTGCAGCTGTACTTACTACGATTCTCAGTCCTGCTGACTTGGCTCCAAAGAGCAGAGGCACCTTCTGCCGGTTTGGACGCACTGGGGACACCAGTACCTGTGATTCACCACACTGGCTGGCGGAGTGTGTTAGGGATTGGGAAGGTGCCTCCTCCAGAGAAGATGGAAACCTTTGCTGAGAAAGTCTCAGGACCTGACCCTGGAGCCCTCATGGAGCAGGGAGTTATGCAGTAAAGTGCAGACGACTGTGTTAAATATTTTCCAGAGACTTGTTGATAGTTTTGCTTGCTTTTAAGACAAATGAAAAGACTCTACATTGTCTTGTCTTCTTATATGGCTAATTTATTTCTATAAAACACCAGCACTTCCTGAGGAGGCTGACATTTGCTGCTGTACCATGCTTTCTCACAGTGGGGCTGTCAAGCATGTTTTATGACTCTTTATTTCCTCTGTCACACTCTTTTTTGGGTGATTTCTTCTTAGAAACTCAGACCAAATTGAATTTATTTCCCCCTCTGTACTTACTGAAGCACAGCCAAAACTAATTCTGACTTTTTTTCTTGTAAACGTAACTTTATGGCACAGTTTTGCAATAAGCTTTCTCAAAGGGAAAAATGTGCAAAGATGTCTTTAATTAAAAGTAGTATGAACTACTGCACACTACAGTGTGGGAGCCTCTAGAGACTAGGATGTTCAAACCTCCCAACTCTGTTTTTATTGCATTTCTTAAGGGACAATGAATGTATTAGAATAAATTGTTACTCATTAATGCTATTTCCTATGATCAGTATAAAATGCTACATGTTCATTTCATAATGTATTTTTTTATCGGAAAAGGTCCTATTTGAGTATTACCTTTTCTTAGTACAGAGTGTTTTGTGTGTAACACAGGAATTTTTTCTATGGGAAGAGTGGCTGTCTTTTGCTTTGAAGGATGCTATTCTTAACTTATTTACATTGCTTCTGAATCTCTCAAGTGGTTGGTATCATGGCACAGAAGCTTGAAGAGATGCAGAGATGATAAAATGTCACCCATGCCCTGTGTTTTCGACAGTGTTCTCAAGGGTCTGCATCCTAACTGGGAACCCGTGAGCGCTACTTTATGTGACTCAGGAGTGAATATTATCCCCCAAGGCAAAACACACGATTTCAGTGAAGACCTTGAGAGGAAGGCGCTGTGCACTTTAAAGAGTCAGGCAGTGGGAGTTTTGATGAACACACCCAAGAGAAGAGGAGTGGAGCGATGAGATCACAAACTGCCAAGGTGTGCCAGGAGCCACTGGGGTCTGTGGAAGGCAAGGACCATCTCCCTCAGGGATGCCAGACAGAGGAACACACTACAGGTCCCTCGGCTTCAGGTTTATGGCCTCACTTATGGCTGTGGGAAAGTAACTTCCTTTTAAGTGACCAAATTTGTGATAATTTCTCATCACAGTTCCACTGATAAGGATTACCATTTTTAAGTAATCTGAGTCATTATACTTATTTTCTTTTTAGTTTCCAGTAGGACAGAGCAGTCTAGAAGCTGAGGAAGACAAGATGAATAGCAACCTAAAAATGATGTCTGATTCTTATTCTTTTCAGTGCCATATGGGCAACTGGGAATTCAGCCGAAGATGAGGTAATGAAATGTAAATGGGTCATTTAATTATTCATATTATAAAATATAAGAATTTACCTTCACAAATAAATGTCTATAAAATACTTATGAACCTAGAAAATTGTAGTTCCTCAGAATTATTTTTCCAATAATGTATAACTCACATATGAATAGTTAACAGAGATATAAAATAAATTTATAACTGCATAAACCAAAATATTAAAAAGGAAAATCTTCAAATACAGTGAAGATTCTTAGGAAATTCAAGATTAATAACTTTTTGATTATCCTTGAAGGTTGTTACCAGTGTCATTCTTTCCAGGTACAACTGATTAACTGAATTTCACCAATTATAAAATAAATTTGAAACACATATTTTGAGTCAACTGCTATTAATTTATTTTTTGCATGAAAGACTGATCTATATGCTACCAAATTACTATCAGCATTCCCCAGGAGAGCATTTATTATATTTTATTGTAATTACTTGGTTACTTCTATGTCTAAGGGATTCTATCAAGATAAACATTGTATTTTTTAGTGATTAGGACTTATTGGAATACTAATTAATTTTTAGAAGAAAATATACTTATATAATTATGTTAGTATTTGAAATTACTGAAAGAATCTTGTATTTTGAGGTTATCAACCTTTGCTTATGTCATTAAGTTTAATTTGAATTAAAAATAAAACCTGAACCTTAGTTTCTAAATGTCTGAAAATTTAGTATTATAATCTGCATTCTTTGTAAAAAAACAGTGGGCCTCAAAAGCATTAGGATGAAAACAGAAACCACACTGTAGGGTTCACAAACGTGAGGCCAATTAAAATGAATATTTATAGTCTATGTATTTTTGTATATTTATAAATTTTCCATGAAATGTTTTTTTTTTTATTTTAAAGGGAGCAAAAGAGAATAGTAAAAGGAAACAAAATAAAATAATAATAGGACAGTAGGAAACCCACAATTGTTACTGTATTACATATTGTTATCCTTTAAGTGACCCAGACTGCTGGCCTCAGGCCTGAGACATCAGTTAAACAATATAAATGTCAGGTTATTTCCCTATTTCAGTTCCTTCAGTTATTATTGTCTCAGCCTGTGTCGCATCCAGTTTCTTATGGGGGGGGGAATGGAGGAGAAGGTGAAGGCGGCTTCTTTGCCCCTTCTCCCTGGCCGCCAGGGCCTCTGCCAGCGTATGAGGGATGGGGGCCGCGTTCCTTCTCTGCCGCTTCTTCCCAGCAGCCATCAGGACCTTGGCCAGGGCACGGGGTGGGGGTGGGGGTCACATTACTTCTTTGCTTTTTTCCCCAGGGGCCCACAGGACCCCAGCCAGCACCCAGAGGGTGAGGACCGCTTTCCTCCTTTGCAGCTGCTCCCTGGGCAGGACTTCGTAGGGCGCAGAGGGCAGGGGACACGCTGCTTCCTTACTGTTTCTCTCTGTCTGGCAGGTCCGCCTCCCCTGACGTTTTTAGTTTTGCTAAATTCCTGAATTCTCTGTCTCCCTGGGCTTCAAGTCTCTGTTCAGATCCTTCCTGTTTCCATGGGACCCGCTTCTCTCTTCCTCTCTTCCGTGTGGCTTTATTTCAGTGTCTAGGCGCTAAAACTTGGAGAGGTTCCTTCTCTGCTGCTCATTGCTCTGCCATTTTCCAGAAGTCCACTAACTGTTGAATATATTCAAAAAGATGCTTATAAATATGCAGTTATTCCTCCGTTACCACTTAGCAATGGTTCAGGGACTTCCCACAGACACCAGATTCCACGGCTGAGCGAGTCACATAAAGCGTTGGCATAGAAGGCATCGTCTCCAGAGAGCTTAAATCACCTCCAGACGACTTTGCTACTCACTGCAATGTAAATGCTCTGTGAACAGTTGTTATAATCTTGTCTTGGTTACCTTTTTCTCATCGCTGGGACAAACTACTCGCCACCCAAAATGAAGGAAGGAAAGGTTTATTTAGCTCACTATTGCAGAGGTTTCAGTCCCTAATCAGCTGTCTCCAAGGCAGGGTGCTGTGGCACTGGGGCAAGAGTTCAAGGCAGCAGCCGGAGCAAAAGGGAGCAAAACACACCCCTTCTCCTGCCTTATACTGTACACAGGCCCCCACTTCCCCCACTTTCCGCTCAGGGGTAGCACTCACAAAACCTCCTTGCCCTCCTCTGGCACAGGATCAGGGTATTTACAGAGTAAGAACCCTGGCTCCCTGCTGAGGCTCTCAGTTAGACTTCTAAACTTCTCAAATTGACACAATGTATCAACCATAACAGATCTACAAGATATTTTGGGATGTATATCAAGGAGTACAATTACTGTATCATAGTTTGACTTTCTCTCTCTCTCTCTCTCTCTCTCTCTCTCTCTCTATATATATATATATATATATATATATATTCAGATAATAAAAAATTTTTTTTATAAAAAGTTGAATCCATTTAAATTTCTAGAGAAGAGTTCCAATTTCCCAAAATCTTTTTCAATACTTTATATTATTATATTTTTTGTGAATGTCAAATACTTAGCTAATAAATGATACCCAAACATAGTTTTTCAAAGATATTTATATGTTACCATATATATATTTACTGGCCAATGGGATAACCTTCATCCTGGCATAATTTTAAAAAGTCCCTTATATTCATTTCCCAGTTTTTGTTTATTATTTTTATTGATATATAAGTGATATTTATGTTATCTTAATTGTATTTATTTTAAAGAGAAAAACCAATAAAACAATGACACAGATTTGGAAGCAAGCTAATAGTAGATTAACAGTAGTTAACGTGTTGTATGTTGTTATCTTCAAAGTAGTTGCTTGGCTTACAAGATATAGGCATCAAAAATTGATCAAACAATATAAGCACAAACTATTCTTTTCAATAAACTAGTAGAAGTTTGTAATATAATTATTTTAGCTTATATATATATATATAATTTTTTTTCTTCATTCTTTTCTCTTTTCCCTTTCCCAGTTACTCTTTCCTTTTGAGCAGTTTCTTATCTTTTTACAATATCTATTGTACATTTTGAATCTTATTTATTTTTTTAGTTTCTTACACTAGGGAGGGAATATAATGTTTGCACATGCAAGTTTTATTTATTTCACTTTTGAGTATGGTCTCCAGTTGTACCCCTTTACCTGTAGAAGCCTTGAGTTTATCCTTCTTCATAGTTCAGTAGTGCTCCATTGTATAAAAGTACCACATCTTTTTTAACCCTTCTGTGGCTGATGGTCATTTGTGTTGTTTTCAAGATTTAGGTATTATAAATTGTGCTGCTATAAACATGGGTTCACATATATCACTGTGATATAATGTTTTTAAGTTTGCTGGGAAAGTACCCAGAAGGGGAATAGCTGGGTCAAATGAGGCTTCTAATCCTAGTTTTTTTTTTTTTTTTTTTTTTAGAAATATCCACTGATTTCTAGAGTAGTTGTACCAGTCTACATTCCCACCAATAGTGGAAAAGGATTTCTTTTTCCCACAGCCCCACCAGCATTTGTAATTGGTTAATTTCTTGGTTGTAGCCATTCTTTCTGAAATGGAATCTTAGTGTTGTTTTAATTTGCATTTCTCAAATAATATTGAACATTTTCAGGCATGTACTTGCCATTTGTATTTCTTCATCTGGGAAGTATGTATTCAACTCAGATGTCCATTTTTGGATTGGGTCTTTGAATTTGGGGGCCTGACTTTTTTCAGTTCATTATATGTTCTAGATAGAAGTGCTTTGTATAAGGGTCAGTTGGCTAAAACTTTTTCTCACTCTTATGAGTTTTCTTTTCATTCTATTGGTGATTTATTTTGCTGTGCAAAAACTTTTTAATAAGATGAGATCCCTGTTGATACTTTGAAGTACTTACCATACAGTTTGAGTTTTGTTAATGAGCTCTCTTCCTACTCTTGTGTCTTTAAGATTTCTACTTACTTTCTCTACTAGTAAGTTTAGTGTTTCTGCTTTAATATTCAGATCTTTGATCCATTTTTAATTTAGTTTAGACATAGGTCTAGTCTTAAGTCTAGAAACCCAGTTTTTCCAGCACCATGTGTTGAAGAGGCTCTCTCTTCCAGTGTTTGGCTCCTTTGTCAAACATAAGGTGGCTGAGTGTGCTTGCCGTTGTGTCTTCTAATCTGTTCCACTGAAACTCAGGTCTAGTTTTTTGCCAGTACCATGTTGATTTTATCACAGTTACTTTCTAGTATAATTTCAACTCAGGGATTGTACTGCCTCTTGCCTTGCCTTTATTGCCAAGGATGGCCTTTGCTATTCTAGATCTCTTCTATTTCCAAATGAATTTTAGAAATAATTTCCTTAGATCCATGAGGTATGCTAATAGTATTTTGATTGACATTACATTAAATCTGTATAATAGTTTTGAGAGCATGGCCTTTTTCTCTGTGTTGTGTTTTTTTTTTCTATCAGTGAGCAACAGATATCTTTCCATTTTCTGAAATCTTCTTCAATTTCTTTTTTCAGAGTACTGTAGTTTTCAATGCATAAATCTTTTACTTCCTTTAGATTAATTCCAAAGTATTTCATTTTTTGGATGTTATTATGAAGGGTGTGGTTTCCTTAATTTCTCTCTCAGTGAGTTTATTTGTATATAGGAAACTATTGATTTTTGAGTATTGACTTTGTAACCAGCTACAGTACTGAGCTTTCTTATTAAATCTAGAAGTTTTTGGTGAGTTTTTTTTGGGGTTTTCTATGTGGAGTATCATGTCACTTGCAAATAGATAGTTTAACTTTTTCCTTTTCTATCCTTATTCATTTTATAAATCTCTTTTGTCAAATTGTTCTGGTTAATGTTTCCAGAACTATACTGAACAGGGGTGGTGATGGTGGATATCTTTGTCTTGTCCCTGATTTTAGAGTGAAAGTTTTTCATTTTTATTCATTTAATATGATGTTGGTTGTTGCTTTGTCATACGTAGCTTTCATCAGGTTTAGGTAAAGATCATCTATCCCAATTTTCTGTAGGGTTTTTGTCATGAATGAATTTTGGGCTTTATCAAAAGCTTTTTCTACAACTATTGAGATAACCTTGTGATTTTGTCTTTGGCTCTATTGGTAAGGTGAATTACATCTGTTGATTTGCATATGTTGAACCATTCCTGCATTCCTGGGATGAATCTCACTTAGTCATGGTATATATTCTTCTTTATAATTACTGCATTCTGTTTGCTGGTATTTTGTTAAGGATTTTTGTATCCTTGTTGATTAAAGAGTTCTCTTTTTTGTCTGTAGTTCTCTTTTTTGGTTGCATCTTTCTCTGGTTTGGGTATAAGGGTAACACTTGCCTCCAGAGCTGAGTTAGGGAGAATTGCTTCCCTTTCAATTTCATTATAGAGTTTGAAGAGTATTGGCATTAAGTCCCTAAATTTCCTGTAGAATTCAGCCATAAATTCATCAGGACCCAGGCTTTTCTTTGTTGGAAAGCTTTTAATTTTTGTTTTCAGTTTCATTAAGTGATATTAGATTATTCAGAGTTTTTATGTCTTTTTGATTCAGCTTTGGTAATTCACACATTTCTAAGTATCTGTCTATTTCTCCTGTGTTTTCCACACTATTCAAGTAAAGATTTTCAAAGTGTGTATTGATGACTTTCTGAATTTCCACAGGATCTGTAGTGGATTTCACCTTTTTTACTCCTCATTGCATGAATTTGAATTTTTACCCCCTTTTTAAGGAAAAGATTGGCTAGGAGTTTTTTATTTATTCTATCAAACAACAAACTCTTTAGATTCATTAATTCTTTATATTGTTTTCTTAGCCTCGAATGCATTAGTTTCTGCTCTGATCTTATAATTTCCTGTCTTGTATAGGCTTTTGTCTTGACTTGCTCTTCTTTTTTTAAGCAGCTTGAGTGTAGCATTAGGTTGCTTATTTGTGCTCATTGTATTTTCCTAATGTGAGAATTTGGTACTATAAATTACTCCATTAGGACTACCTTCATTGTGTTTCACAGGTCCTGGTAAGTTGTATTTGCATTTTCATTTGATTGTAGATATTGTTTAATTTCTTCTTCAATTTCATCTGTGACACATTGGTTTTTCAGGAAGTTGTTATTTAATTTTCATGTGCTTATGTAGTTTTTGCTGTTTTGTTCGCCATTAATTTCCAATTTCATTGCATTGTGGTCAGATATATGTGGGAAAATTTAAATCCCTTTGCACTGGCTTAAGCATGTTCTACATGCTGATAGAAGGTCTATTTTAGAGAACATCCCATGGCAGCTGATGATGTTGTTGGCTGGAATGCTGTAAACATCCGTTATTTCTTTTTTGTACTTTTTGTCTAATTAATCTATCTCTTTGTGACAGTGGTATAATAAAGTCCCCCATTATAATTATGTTACTGCTTATTTGATTTTTAATATCTATTACTATTTGTTTTATATAATTGAGTGTTCCTTTATTTGATATATATGATTGTTATCTCTTTTTTAAAATTTTATTTAAAGAGAGGGGAAAAAACAAAACAGAAAAAAGGGTGGAAACAATACAGAATTTCAAAATTCATAAACAGTAAGAAATCACTAGTTGATACATTACATAAATATTATCTTCTTGGGTATAGTTGTTCAAGTTACAAACTTAAAGCATTCAAAGTGGACTTTCAAACAGTGAGGCTGAAAACAGTTCTGTTTGCCAAGCCAACAAAAACTTAGCAACATGGTTATCAATCCTACACACTCAAATATACATGCAGTTATATCTTTTAGAGCACTTTCTTTTCCTCCTTTTGCTTTTTAAGTCCAGTATCTGTTAAGTTATACCATGTTTCAGGTTGCTCAGTACCTTACTGATCTGTTTTGTTGTTGTTATTTACTTTTAAAATTTTTTTCTTATATATTATTATTTATTTAATTAATTTATTTTATTTTGAAGGTAGTAAAATACAGCAGAACAAGACAAGACAAAGCCAATTGAGGCAGTGCAGTAAAATTGGTACAGAACCTCACAGCAGATTACCAGGACAACAATAAGTACAATAGTATATCTGGTTTTCTTCACAATAGTTGTTCCTTCAATCAGGTAAAGCAATGTCGAAGGAAATACCGAAATTATAAAAAGAGAATATTCACTAGAGCAATACCATTGATCAGAACAGAGCAAAACAGGGATAAAAAATATTTGCCTTCAAACAGATGGCAGAAGAAAATCCCCCTTATTTGCTATATTGCATATAGTCAAACTCATAAGAGATGCTCAGATCTCTGGCTCTCACTTGCTAGAGTGGAGGGGGATGAGATGAATGTTTGATTATTAGCCTGAGTGCTCTTAGGCTCACAGCCACCCACCAGAGCGGTGAGCTGGCTGCCTGTTTTCCCAACACCCCAAGTTCCAACTCAGGAAACACTGATATGGTTCTTGCCTGGGGCGGCTGTGGCTTGGGAGGCCACAACCACTTACCAGAGTGGCGTGCTGGCCGCTGCCTGTTTTCCCAGTGCCCCAGTTTTCAACATGTGCGGATCTCAGGAAACATTGATATCGATTGTTATGTTTTTCTCTTGAATTTTTCCTCAAACAAGAGTGACCCTATCTCTTTTGATCATTCTTGGTTTGAAGTTCCCATTGTTTGCAAACAGAAATTTACCCCTGCTTTTTTCTAAGTTTCTGTTTCATAGAATATTGTTTTCTATCCTTTGATTTTCAGTCTGTAAGTTTCTTTTTGAGTTAAGTGTGTTTCTTGTGTACAGAATGTTGTTGGATCTTGTTTCTTGATGCATTCTGCCAGTCTGTTTCTTTTGATAGTTGAATTGAGGCCATTTACATTGATAATTATAACTGCTATATATTGGCTTATCTTTGTCTTGTTATTTTATGCTCTTGGTTCTCTGCTTGTTCCCATCTTTTTAATTGTTTGCCCTTCCTGATATTTTCTTTCTGATGTTTTTTCTTGGGATTGGGGACATATTCCTTTCTGTCTAGAATATCTTATAGTACTCTTGATAGCATTTGTTCGGTGATCATGTATTTCTTCAGTTGTTTTTTGTCATGGAAGTGCCTTACTTCTCCATTAATTTTGAAAGATAGTTTTGCAGGGTATGTTAATCCGGGTTGGAAGTTGTTTTCTTTAAGCACTTGAAATACTTCATTCCAAGTTCTTTATTTTATTTATTTATTTATTTATTTATTTATTTGGTCTTCTTGAGATAGGGTCTCACCATGTAGTTCATCAGTCTGGCCTTTAACTCACTTTGTACTCAAGGCTGGTCACAAACTTGCAACAATCTTCCTGCCTCAGCCTTCTGAATGCAGGAATTACAAATGTGCATCACTATGCCTGGCTTCCCTTCTTGACTTGAGGGTTTGTGATGAGAAGCCTGCTGTAATTCAGATTGGCTTTTCTTTACAGATGATCAGGTTCTTTTCTCTAACAACTTTTAATATTCTGTTTTCATGCTAAATTTCTGGGACCTTTATTATTATATGTCTGGTTATAGATATATTTTGGATACAGCTAATTGGAGTTCTATATGCTTCATTTATCTATATGTCAGATTCTTTTCTCATGCTTGGGAAATTTTCTGCTATTACTTCTACAAATTTTTTATGTCATTTCTTCTTTTTTTTTTAGATTTTATTTAAAGAGCAACAAAAGTATGTAGAGATAAAACAGAATTCCAAAAAAAAGATAAACAATAAGAAATCACTGGTTAATAAATTACATATTATTCTCATAGAAATAGTTGTTCAAGTTACAAAATTAAAGCATACAAAGTAGATAGTCAAACAGTGAGAGTGTGAACAGCTATGCATGCATGAATCTCTACATGTATTTCTATCCTTTCTGTATTAGAGGGAAAAACAAAACTTAGCAAGACAAAACAAAACAAATTCCTATAAAAACATGAATCCAAAAAGTTGTATAAAACCACAATACAAGGTGATCTACAATGATTACTGTGTTGTTTCTTATTATCTTCAATAGAATATCTGTATCACTAGGCATAATCAAATATAGTAGTATAATTGAGTATAGCAGTAAATAACAATATTAGTAAAATAAAACATGGTAGACAGTATAAAACTTCAAAGGCAGGTAATAATCAAACCATAGTGGATATTCTAGTGGATCTTGTCATCTTAAGTACAGTTGCCTATACTCTCAGACTTGATACTATCAATCATAACAGCTTTGAATAAAATCTATCAATACAAAACAGCAATCCAACAAAGCAGATTCGATTACGATCAGTCATGGTAAAACTGTATAGGTTTTACAGAGCTTCAGATTAAGTTAATAGGAAATTAAGGATGATTACCATACTATATCCTGTTATTTTCGGGATTACTGTCTGTGCCCTCAAATCTAGTACAGGTAGAGTGACTGTAAAAGAGTATAATACATCTAAGCAGAGTAGTGTGAGTAATGTATGTTTTAAAGCCTGGTACACTATTAATAATATAGTGTATCAAGGTCATCTATGTTAGAGTTTCTAGTTATCCTCTGCCTCATTTCTGCTATGCTACTTTTCTGTCTTTGTTTAGTTTTCTCCTTCATTCTACTGCCTGCCCCACTCATTGAGGCCTTTCTACCACTGTTCCTAAAGTCCTGGGTATTTTTTTCTCTCTCTCTAGAATGTCCTTCAGCAGTCTCTGTAGGGTTGGATTGGTGGTCACAAACTCGCCCAGTTCCTCTTTGTCATGGAAGCATCTTGTTTCTCCATTAATTTCTAGTGACAGTTTTTCAGGGTACATCAATCTGGGCTGGAGGTTATTTTCTTTCAGGGCTTGGAATATTTCACTCCAAGCTCTTCTTGATCTGATGGTCTGTGTGGAGAAGTCAGCCATAATCCTGATGGGCTTACCTTTATAGGTAATCTGTTTCTTTTCTCTGATGGCTTTTAATATTCTGTTTTGATATTGAATTTCTGGTAACTTGATTATTATATGTGTGGGTATAGCTCTGTTTTGGTTGTAGGTGGCTGGGGTTCTGTATGCCTCACACACTGAATGTCATTTTCTTTTCCCATGCTTGAGAAGTTTTCCTTAATTATTTCCATGAATAGCCTTTGTAATTCGCCTGTATGTGTTCCTGCTTCTTCGTTCATGTTTCTTCTTCTTAAATTGTAGATTCTCTTGTCATCTTCTAGCCTTTGTATTGTTACTGCCTGTTTCCTTGTTATTTTTAAGAGATCTTTCTTTTCATGATCACACATTGCAAACTTGTCTTCAAGTTTTGATAGTCTATCCTTAGTTTCTTTTAAGGCATTTTGCCAGCTTTCAAGGGAGTTTCCTCGTAGTCTCTTTGAATCTGCTTCATGTATTCCAAATTTTCTTTATATTCTTTATCGAATTTTTCTCTCCTTTTTTTGTGTTCCTCCCTTCTTCTGTCTGTACCATCCTGAGAGATGCTTCCTGAGAGCATTTCTTTTATTACTCTACTCATATCCTGCTTTACCTGATTTAATATTTCAGTTTTGAGCTCGTCCACAAGGTCCCGAAGATATCTCTTAATGTCCATTGAAGCCATGTCTGATGTTGTGTGTTTGCTGCCCTCAGTCTCTCTTGTTTTTCCTTCTTCTGGATCAGGGCTCTCAGGGTTTTGGACTGAGGTCCTCCTCCTGCCTCTCTCTCCTGTCATGGCCCTGGCTTCCTCCACACAGGTTACAGTGCAGGTCCCAGCCCCTTTCCCTGTTGGCCACATTTCCTCCGAAGCACGCTGACAAGGGAGCTCCGCCCTCTCCTGCCTGCTCTTATCACTGAGGTGTAAGCAGGCTGCATATGCCTGCCGCTCCCTACCGGGCCAGCCAAACTTCAGGGGCGATCATCCAGTTAGTGCTTGCTAGGTGCAGGGAATCGTTTTGGGATGGCTCATTGGGTCCCGGCCAGGGGTGTGGCCCAGTCCAAGCAAATCACATGAATCTGCTCTGGGGAGGGAGCAACCAACCAAAGTCACTGTCACTCCCAGTTCAGGCTCCTCCTGCCCAATTCCAACATGTCGCCCACCTGGTCATGCCCTTCCCATGGGGGGGTGGTCTCATTCCCAGCACTGACCATGTATCAATGAAGGTTCCTCCACCAGCTCTGCTCTCCGCTCTCCGTTGGGCTCACCAACCCCCAACTTCAGCGCTGCTGTGCTTCCTGTGAGTGGTGCCAGGAATGAGTTTGGGTGGCTCTGCTGGCAGGCGCTGATTCGAGCTGGTGCAAACTTGGCGGGTCATCACAAAAACGCTGTGTCCCGTAGTTTTTAGCTGTTTGAGATGTAGTCCTGAAGTATTTGATGAGCTTTTTTAAGTTTTAATTTCTTCCTGTGTCAAGAGGATCCATCTCCCTCTGTCTGGGTCTCTCCAGGGTGTTTTATTCTGGCTTATGAATTGTTTCTCCTGGGAGGCTTTGTATTCTGCTGCTCACTGATTGACCATCTTGTCTTCTTTTATGTCATTTCTGTTGGCTATTGCTTTTTCATCAACATCAATTATTCTTGTATTATTTTTCTTTGCATCATCTTGAAGCTGATAAATTGTTATTTCTTGATCTGTTTCTGTTTTCAGGAAATCTTTCTTTTCATAATGACTAATTGTGATCCTATGTTCAAGATTTGAAAATCTGTTTTTATTTTCATTCAAGTGGTTTTGCCAGCTTTCAATGGAATTTTTATATTCTCAGCATCTGTTTAAATTCATTTCATACATTCCATTTCCTTCCTGTATTGATCATTCATGATTTCCATCCTCTTCATAGCATCATCTATTTTTTAATCTATTTCTACTCTAGATTTGTTGAGCAGTTCATTTATAAATGTTGGCATTTCTTTCTTCTTTTACCTGAGAGATTATTTTTGATCTAATTTCCTGGGTAGCCTGTTGTATGTTTCTTTACTTCACATGCTATCATTTCAGAAATTTCAGCTGTGTGTCTTCAATTTTCCTCTATCTCATTTCCTATACTTGTTCTGAGTGGTCTTGAGGTCTGAGGTTGCATTTTGCTTCTGCATATTGTAATTCTCTCTCTCTCTTTTTTGGTACTGGGGAATTGAACTCATGACTTTGTGTTTGCCAAGTAGGCATTTACACCACTGAGCTAAACCCTGGCACTATATTGTCATTCTATATTACAGAAGTTTTATTTCCTATTTTGATTCTTTTAAGTATTTGTTGTGGTAATTTTATTACTAGTATCATGACCTCTCTCAGCAAGGTTTGTTCTTCAGGATCGCTTCTGTGTGTAGGAATATTTTGGTTTTTGTCTGTCCCAAGATCCTACTTTTCCAGGTAATTAAGAGTGAGATGTTGCTGTCAGTTTGGATCAGGGGTACTATGCATGTACCCCTGAAATCTTTAATCTTGTTCCTGGCATTCCAGTTAGTGCCCTGCTGCACAAAAGGAATAGGAAGAAAAGGAAAAAAAAAAGGACAGGAAGAGAGAGAAAAAGAAAAATAAAGTAAAAAAAGACATAAGTAAAAAGGAAAACTGGTTGATTTTCAGGGAGGAAGCAGTTCATGTCAGCAGTATTTACTGCTGTACCCCAGCATTTTCTGTTTGGGGAAAGGCAGAAAGTGCAGGAGACCTTATATCCCACATCTATCTTGTATGGCTGTCCTTTGTTGCTGGGCTTTGGTGAGGTTATCACTGTAGAACTTTCCAGTATTGTTACAGAAGTGAGAACAATTGATTGAAACAGATATGTCATTCCAGCTAAAGTAGTATAAATACCACTGACAATAGCCTCAAGCACAGTTTAGAAACTGAAACATTGTGGTAACTATTAATTTTGTACCTTTAACCACAGAAGCAAAATCTACAGTCATATAACAGAACTGATCATAAATTGAGAACCTGTATGCAAAGTGTTTTCTGTTGGTAGAGTGGTTTTTCCTTATGGTGGAGGTAATTTAAGAAGTATAGTGGATAGAACAGAGATAACTGAAAAGAAATAAAGTAGAAGCCAGGCTGGAGGATGAAATAATGATCGCACAAGCTTTGGGAAACTGGACAAGAGGGCAGAATAGAAAGAATGAAGTAGTAATCAGGAGATTATTGAAATTGACCAGGAAAATTAGAGAGGATATTCACTCATGAAAGTATGAGTAAGTCTAGAGAGAGGTAAATGGAGGAAAGGAGAAGGAAGATGAATAGATTAAAACAAAATACAGGTAAAAGACTAAAGAAAAAAAGGAAAAGAAATGGGAAACCACAAACCAGTAAAAAGTAAATAAGAAGAAGAAGAAAAAGAAGAAGAAGAAGAAGAAGAAGAAGAAGAAGAAGAAGAAGAAGAAGAAGAAGAAGAAGAAGAAGAAGAAGAAAAAGAAAAAGAAGAAGAAGAATCCTCTGGGGTCCACCCAGAGTCCAAAATACTGGATAACACTGCTAAGCCTGCAGGAGAGTTTGTGCTGCATTTAAGGGTGGTCTTGGCCTCCAGATGTGGGGCCTGGGCCAGAGTCTTCTTCAGCTAGTGATTTCTGTATGTCCCTTAGCAGCTTCCCACTTGTTACCCTGTTTCTCTTGATGTTGTCTCTCTCCCTGTTATGTTACATTGCTGTTTTCAGACAGAGACAGGGAGCTGTTCCCAGTCCATGAACCTTTTGCTTCTCCTGGTCCTTGCTCAGTCTTCTGGGTTCCTCTTCCACTGGCAGTCTCTGTCCTCTGAGGTCATTTGTTGCAGGGCCAGGTGGGATGCTGTGATAAGGTCTGATCCTCTGCTCCTGCTGTTGCATTCCAAGGCTACTCAGTCTGCATTCTTACTCTTCTGAGCTGGGGTGCTAACTTCCATTTGTTGCTTTACAAGTTCTGCTGTTAGAGTCACCTGTCTGTGCCGTAGTTTTTAACTTCCTCAGGCAAGATGGAGGAGTACTGTGGGGTACCTTTCTGCTCCCATCCCATGGCAGTGTGGAGTCAGCTTGGGCCTGCACAATCCCAAGGTTCAAGGTTGTTTAATTCCCTGTGCCTCTCTAACTATGGTCATGGGGGGAGGATTAACTGTTCCATTTACTATGGATGCACCCCTGAAGTATTTGATCTTGTTCCTGATATTCCAGTTAGTACCCTGCTGCACAAAAGGAATAGGAAGAAAAGAAAAGAAAAAAAGGACAAGAAGAGAGAGAGAGAGAGAGAGAGAGAGAGAGAGAGAGAGAGAGAGAGAGAAAAGTAAAGTAAAAAGAAAAAGAAAATAAGTAAAAAAGAAAAACTGGCTGATTTTCATGGAGGAAGCAGTTCATGTCAGCAGAATTTACTGCTGTACTCCTGCACTTTCTGTTTAGGGAAAGGCAGAAGAGGTAGGGGACCTTATATTCCACATCTATCTTGTATGACTTAATTGCATCGTTTTAGTACATAATTTTTTCTTCTTCTTTTAAGATTTCAAACATGATGGGCAGTCATCCTGATCTGGTGACCCACCAGCACTCACTGGGCTGGCTGGCCATTTTACTAAGTTCTTTATCTATTTTATCTATGTTTGGCTTGATCTATTTGTCTCTTATGTCAGACTGACTTTCGTCTCAGGCTGCCTATCCTACCCTTTTCTTCCAATCGCCTGTGTTCTAATTGAATTTCTCTGGGTAGTTCTGAATGAGGCTCCTCTATTCAAGCCATGCTGAATCCTTCCCATCTTAATTCTAATACTTTTTATTTACCTACATTACAGATAAATTTCCCACATTGTGTCTTCAGTTTTAATTTTTCTTAATAATATCATTGTTGAAAAAGTGTAGTTTGTATTTTTCAGTCTATTTTTACTTCTGGTTATTCTTCACATGTCTTCTTTGTGAAATACTTTCCTACAAAAATATCTCCAACAAACCATGATTTTGCCTTTCAAATTTAACTATTTAATAGACCAATAATTTTCTGTGCACTGTTTATGGTAAGAAATTCTAGGGCATTTATTGACAGTTGGTATCTAGCCAATAAATAAAAAAATAAATAAAATCTCCCTATGATCTGTTATGACAGCTTTTCACTAAATCAAAATGCAAATCTTAAAAGAAGAAGAAAAAATTATGTACTAAAACAATGCAATTAAATGTGACTATAATGTTAAGTACCTTACTCTGTTCACTTAGTCCATTTATTTATCTTTATGATTGAGATACAGTTTTAATTACTATAATGTTCTAATACTTTTCAATGTTTGGAAAAGTTTAGCTGTCATCTACCTCCCATAAAAGCAAAGCCCAGGACCTGGTGATTTCATAGCTGAATTGTATTATCTCAATTTAAACCATTCCCAACATTGAAGTTATTCTTCCATATTTATTCTGTAAGACCAGCATCTTTCTGATACAAAATATTCAACAGGATATTTTGAATATCTTTCACTATGACCAACCAGGAGTTTTCCCAGGAATGTAACTATGCATAAGCATATGTAAATGGGTAAATGTGATATATTACATGAATAACTTTAAGGCAAAAAGCATGCTCAATCAATAGGTATTGAAAAATTTTAATAAAATCCAACATCTTCATAATAAAAATGCTTAACCAATTAGGTTATAGATGGTATATGTCTCAACTTGACCGAGGTTACATGCATCATACATATGGAAAACTTCATAAACAGTGGGGATGAGGAAAAATTGTGCTTGTTGCCACTGGCATTATCTTACATATGAAAAATGTTAAATACTTGCAGAACTAATAGAACTAATGAACAAATTCTATAAAGTTTGAAACTTTAAACTCAACACATTTGTATATGATAATAAAGAATGATTTGAAAAAGTGCACACCTTTAATGTCAGCATTCTGGGAAGCTAAAGCAGGAGGATCACAAGTTTGGGCTCAGCCTGACAACTCAGTAACTTAGTGAGAACCTACTCAAAATAAGAAAAGAGCAAAGCAAGGGATTTAGCTCAGCATAAAGACACTAAATTCAAGGCCCAGCATCATGAACACACACACACACACACACACACACACATTCAGACACACATACACACTGTTATAGTTGATACATTGTGTCAACTTGAGAAATTTAGAAATTTAACTGAGAGACTCAGCAGGGAGCCAGGGTTCTTACTCTGTAGATATCCTGAACCTGTGGAAAAGGAGGGCACAGAGATTTTGTGAGTGCTATACCAGGTCTGGAGAAGAGGGGATGGTCTGTGCACAATATAAGGGAGAGAAAGAGGCTTGCTCTTTCCCCCTTTTTCTCTGATTGCTTTTGCTGGTTGCTGCCTTGAAGTGTTGCCCCTGTGTCATTCCACCTTGCCTTGGAGCCAGTTAATTATGGACTGAAACCTCCACAAACAGTGAGCTAAATAAACCTTTCCTTCCTTCATTTTGGGTGTCAGGTATTTTATACCAGCAATGAGAGAAAAGTAACTGAAACACATACAAAGCAACCATGGAAGAAATGTTATTACAAAGTTTACAAAAATATACTTAGCAATATATTTATGCAAGACTATTAAAGATGTTTCAAATGAAAACTGTAATGTATTGATGAAGGACAAGAAAACAGAAATAAGTGGAAAGGTATTTCAAATCTATGGATTGGAAAAATTAGTATTAAAATAGTCACACCATCTGAAATGATTTACAGATTAAATCCAATGCCTGTCAGAATACCAGTGACATTTCTTCACAAAAATAAGGAAAAATTTTAAAATTTTAGTGGACTCACAAAAGATACCAAGTAGCCAAAGCAGCACTGAGCATCATATTACCTGACTTAAAAGTATGCTACAAAGATAAAGTAAGCAGAATAGCATGATACTGGCATTAAGAACACACACAGGTACACACACACACACACACACACACACACACTTTATGTCAATGGAACAGAATGGGAAGCACAGTAATAAAACCATACAGTCACAGCCAACTAATATTTGATGAAGTTTTCAACAATGAACAATGGACAATCTCTTTAATGGAATCTCTTCTTTAATTGGATACTCACGTGTAGAAGATTCTAATTTCTCATCATGAATATAAATTAACCTAAAGTGGATTATAGGCTTAATTGTAGGAACCAAAGCTATGAAACTACTAGAAAAAAGATCTAGCTACCTTACTTTGTTTTCTACCTTTGTTTTCAAAGTTACTAACTATAGTTAATTTAGTAAAAAGTATTATTATATATTGTGCATGAGAAAACTACGAAGCAATTATTTATTTCAGGTCACATAACTAATGAAGACCAGTGTCTGAATGCATCTTGGCTATCTATACAAGAATTGAATATTCAACCATGTGCTCAAATTGGAAGTAGGTTGGGAATAGAGTTGTTTGGGAAAATTCATTGTTATTGTTATTTTTGTTCCAATATTTTTCCATCTTTAAGCTCATTCCCAGTGACCAAAATGTACCCTACTGGAGGGTAAATGGGAGAATAAGAAAATATTTCTATTTGAAAGTGCATTCATTATTGAAAGCTCGGATTTAAAATTTTAGATGAAAATCACATACTGTGCAGGGCTTTTTGAGGTTACATGAAGAATATTGCCTAGATAGGACCAAACATAAAACCAATTTGTTTAGGAGAAATTTGACTTTGTGATCCTTTGCTTGATTATATCTTATAATGTGACTGGCTGTATCATTTCACAGTTGTTAGTGCCTTTGATTAACCTAGCAAAAGATCTGAAGTCTGCTCAACCTGCTACTTATTAATAACATGGGTAGAGTGATGGAATTTAGACAGAGAATACATAGCAAAGAGAATTCACAGCAGATATATAGACATAACAGCAGATATATAGATAAATAATGCACTTAGAGCTGATAAAATTTCTGGTAGATTAAGCTAAGGTGCCACAGAAAGCATATTGGGAGGTTATATATTCACTAGTTCTTTTTTCAACTGAAAATGTTACTACGTGTTTCAATATATTGATTACTGATTACAGGGGCTTCTTTATGCACTACTGTTACTTTCTTTGTCCTTTAAACCAGTTTAAAATTGTTACTTGGAGTTAAATGTCATTTCAGAAACCTTGACAGACTACTATTTTTCTCTATGTGAAAATGTTCATAAATTTTATCTTTTTGAATATTTGTGCTCTTAATAAACTTAATTGTTAATGCATAATATAAATTTTAGTAAAATTAGAGAAGTGCTTATTTCATGTACAATTAATTATGGAACAATTGTGAATGAAATGCTTTGACTATAAGTAAAAATCATGTTAAAGCCTTAATAGGTGCTTCAGAAAATAAAAATTTGAAATTACATATAAATATACATAAATGAAAGTTTTCAGAATAATACTGATGTTTATCCTCATAACAAAAACCAGATTGTACAATTATATACATTTGAGAGAGTAATAAAGTATCTTACATTTACTTCATTTTAAGGACTTCACCTACATACAAAATTTTAAAATTTATAAATAGAAGGATATTATTCATGTAAAAGCCTAGCAGAGATCCATTTATTAAAGACAATAAATGTTTGTCAGTGGTGAAGGCTGAGCAAATATATTTGCTTAAATAATGCAAATTATTTAAATTGACCTTTCTGTTCCCACATCCCTGATAGCTGATAATAGGGCTAATATCAAGGTTTTGATTCCAGGAAGGGGTAAAATACAGAAAATACTTACCTCTCTGTTACACACATGAGAATTACCTTGCTTGTTAGGTGGGAAGCTTCTTTCCACTTCTGTTTGGAAAATTAGAACAGACTCATCTCCCCCCCAGCTCCCCAGGTCCCCCTGTGGCACTGACCTTGCTCCTTCACTGCTGCCCAGTGGGCTCCTCTGTGTCTCCCCCAGGCACTCGCTCCATCATCCTTACCATGTGTAACTGCACTTAATTTGAAAAAAAATTCTTTATAATAAGATGATTCAAATTCATTTTACATATACTAATATAAAATGGGCAACAGTGATATTTATTTAGTAGTGCTTGTGGACCAATAGCAGTGACGTGAAAGATAGCCATCCATCCTTGGAGAGGGCTGGTGGGAGAGCAGGCCTTCAGTCCTGGACCATGGACAGGACATGGCATTGGGCTGCGTGGTATAACACAATACAGCTCTGTTCATAGTAGCGAATAAGGATAATAATTTAGTAATCATGATGAATCACAAGTTAAAGAACTTAAAAGTTTAATACATATGTAGTTATTGCTTCATTAGGAACTTTTCACTGAATTATCTCTAATTAATATGAGGCAATTGGCCTAACTATTCCCATTTTTTTATATGCTGAATATAATAAATTTAAACAACTATAATGCCCTATCTGTGGTAGCTCTGCAAAATCTAAATATTTTGATTGTCAAAAAATAGCAATTTCTTATTGCTCCAGAATAGCCAAAATGTTCAGTGGAAATAGAGAAGTCAGAGTATTTAAATGTATTGATTCAATGTTAATGTTGCAATGCATTCCTTTGCTGGAATATTGCATCTACTTTCTGTTAAATAAGTGTTTGTATGTGGGGTGTGGTGGAGAAATGGCAGTGAACAAAATGTAGAACTGTCAATTCTCTTGAAATAAAGAGGAGTACCAGCAACATAGTCAAAATTCTGAGGACAAGCACTGTGTTGTGCATGTAAGTGGAGAAGGTCTGATCTCCACTGCACATAAAACAAATCCCTTGTTGTAGAATTTAGCAAAGATGTTAGGAATATTTTTTCTAAATTTTAAAAATGAAGCTAGAATACTTTTTACTTTAGGATACTTACATGCTGGAAATCAGCCCTGTGGATGTGTCTGTGGGTTTTTCAGAGAATATTAGTGTGTGGTTCCGTGGGGTTAACAGGGAGGACCTGTCCTCAGATTGGCTGCACCAAGCAGTAGGCCAGAGCCCAGGTGCAGCAGAAAGCAGGAAGGGAGCTCCATGCAACCACAGGCTGCCCTCTTCTTCAGCAGTTCATCTTCAGAGGTTAGACACCGGCTTCTTCACCCTTCCAAGATGAAATCTCACCAGCACCTCGGCAGGGGCTCTTGGGCCAGCAGCTCAGACCACATTCCCATTCTTGGTCCTGTTGTTCTGTGGCTTCCAGCTCCTTGCACTGAACAGCTACCGGTTTCCTGACCCTTCACCTGTGGACGCCTCAGTGAGAACACTCAGCCTCTGATCATGTGATCCCATTTGACAAGTCCCTTCCTGTAAGTATAAAGGCGTTCTATTGATTCTCTTCTTCTGGAGAACCTTGACTAATACCAACACTTAAATGGAAGTTTTTTTGCATTCCTCAAAACTAATCTATCATTTGAGTCTGTGTTTTCACCAACTGAACATTTAGTATGTTTACCTTCCTTAAGAATCCTTGTAATGGAAAGGGGCTATTAAAATATTCATGTGGACTGTATTATGCCAACATAATCTGTTCTACACTTGTGGTATATGTGACCTGGTAAACAGTGGCCAACTTATGGTTATTCACTGATTTCCCCCAAATTGCATATGGTTTTAACTAGATCAAAAAGTGTACTATTCCCATGCTTTCACTGGTTTATCTCTATGGGCTACTATTAGATGAGAAATGGGACATCGTCATCTCCATCAATGCTCTCAGTAGCCTCAATTACATCTGCAGATACTAGTGGCTGTAGAAACTGGATGGGAGCCTGTCCTGTTGTGCATATTCTTGAGCAAGGAACTCTCCAGAGAATCTGATGAATTCTGCACACACTGGCCTTACATGTCAGCTCGTGTCTGTAATTAGATGGGAAATGCTATCCCGAGGATTGCAGAGACTGATTTTAAGAGAAAAGTGAAACATCAGTTAAAGAGGCCACAGTGCATGTCTGGAGACTGCTGGCTGCTGGGCTGTGTGTGCTGTGGGGAGGGGGAACTGGGCTGGGTTCCTGGGCACAGGAGAGTGGACAGATGTTCAGGGTCTGTGTCAAAGTGAAGTTACTCCACTGAAATAAATTTAAGGACTAAATTTAGTAGAGGAAAGGCCATTGCTAATTATTTCAGAAATACTTTTTAAATGTAAATAAAATGAGCAAAGGATATTTACTTGTTCTACCACTTCTTAATCATCCCGGAAAGCATCACCTGGGAGATCTGTAGAAGTGAAAAACTGAACCTCAAAAGTTGAAGAAATATTTACATAAGAAAGCAAGACTATCTTCCACATTATTTTCATGTAGGTAGCATAATTTCACACAAAAGACTGACAATGATAAATAGTGTAAGAGAGAATTTAGATCAGTTTCAATAGAAATGTAAATAAAACATCCTAAAAAAACCTTAGAAACATAATCCAGTATAACTTCAACAGGTGAAATTTATTCCAAAAGCAGAAAGGTGATCCCATTAATTATAACACAAATATATCTAAACAGAAAAATCATTCATTCTTATTTGCCTTTGGGCTAAGCATCCATTCCTTACAAACTTTCTTGAATTATTTTCTTTAATATAAAAATATGTGTATCTCAACCTAAATTGCAATGTTATGCTTTAACTAAAAATATACATCACATCAAAATCAGCAAAAGACAAACATGTTCATGATCATCAGTGGTATTTTCTTTTCTGGATTTTAATATTCACTTTAATTTCCAGCACTATTGCTATTTAAGAGCTCTTAAAATTATTGACTTACAAAGAGAACAGGAATAGGAGACTTACTACTCTTTCAGGAAGGTTATTTGCTTGTTTATTTTACTTCTTCAATGATATTCTCTAGCAAACAGGTTATAATTAAATCAACAGTTAGTGTTTGCTATCGGTTAAATACCTCTCCAGTTTCTAAACATGCATTAATTTATGTAATAGTCATAACAATTTTGAAATAGATACAGATACAGATGACTGAAACAATTTAGCCAAAAATTATACAATTTTTTCTAAAAATCTTTATGTTCATTGAATACTTATCACCAATTACTGCCTTTTAAAAAGAGATAAGTTTTTAAATAAGTTAATGCTTGGTATTTCCTGGATGAGAAATTATTTTTCTTCTGAGTTGGAAGAAAATTACTATCTTCATGAACTGATTTCTTAAATGCGCTTCTTACTTTTTCAGTTAAAAAATGCTTTTAAATAGAAATTCATTCAACAGATACAAAAAAATCTCCAACTCAACATTGACACCATGGGGCACTTGAAGCAAAACCTTCACTATACTGAATCCATTTTGTAGGCCCCCAAGACTTCATACTTTCCAATCAACACACATTTAAAATTTGGTGGTGATCATTTTGATGTATGCATTTATGTATGTACTGATTATATTTGTACTCATCTGTAAACCATATTTATAACATTAAATGTTTACTCTGAGTAAATAATGCAGCATTTTCTGAAATCTTCAACTTCCAACTTACACTCAAGACTTTGCAAAGGTCCATCCATGTTTGTGACTTTGCATTCATTCATCCCTCTTTTGTGCATGATTCTCTTAAATAAATTTTTTTAATTAGTAGTTGACATGGAGGCTGTTACCTTCTTTTTTGCTATTACAAGGGACCTGATAAAAATCTTTTATACATTTCTAGCATAAATATTAAACAGATTTGCTTATTTAATAATATAAAAAGATTAATAGTATTCACTGTACATCTTCAATTTTGTTAGCTAAATAGTTTTACAAAGTGGTTGTTCCCTTAACAATATGATTTGAAAGTGCGTTGATTTTTCTACACATTGACTCAAGTTTATCCTTCTTTTTAAAAAAATTTTATTTAAAGAGAAAAAAAGCAAAACAAAAAGGGTATAAATAATACAGAATTTCAAAAAATAAACACTAAGACATTAATAGTTGATAAATTATATATTGTCATCTTAGAATGTCATCTTAGTTGTTCAAGTTACAAAATTAAATCATAAAAAGTGGACATTCAAACAGTGAGGGTGCAAACAGTCCTATTCAATGATCCAACAAAAATTTAGTAATATGGCTATCAATCTAACACACTTAAACATACATGCATTTATATCCTTTAGAGCACTTTCTTTCTCTCTCTCTTTTACAGTAGTGATTACACATTTTGGGTTTTATTATTCCTAAAGTTCTTATTACTTTTCACACTAGAGACACAATGTGATATTTATAAATATGATTCTTATTTATTTCACTTATGAGGATAGTCTCAAGTTGCCTCCATTTACCTATGAAGGCCTCAAGATCATCCTTTTTATAGCTGCGTAATATTCCATTGTATAAAAATACCACATCTTTTTCATCTGCTCTGCAGTTGATGGGCATCTTGGTTGTTTCCAAGATTTATCAATTACAAATTGTGCTGCTATGAACATGGGTACACATATGTCACCGTGACATGACCTTTTCAGTTCTTCTGGGAAAATACCCATGAGGGGAATAGGTGGATTGAATGGAACTTCCAATCCTAGTCTTCTGAGAATTCTCCATATGGTTTTCCATAGTAGTTGCACCATATGGATTTCCATAGTGGTTGCATAGTGGTTGCACCAACAGTGGAGCAGTGTTCCTTTTTCCCCGCAGCCTCGCCAACATTTGTTATCAGTTGATTTCTGGATGGCAGCTATTCTTTCCAGAGTGAGATGAAATCTCAATGCTGTTTTGATTTGCATTTCTCGAATGACCAGTGATGGCGAACATTTCTTCATGTATTTTACTTGCCATTTGTATATCTTCATCTGAGAACTGTGTGTTCATCTCAGATGCCCATTTTTGGAGAGGGTCTTTGAATTTGGGGGGCTTGATGTTTTTCAATTCTATATATGTTTTGGATAAAAGTCCTTTGCCTGAGGGGTTGCTCACTAAAATTCTTTCCCACTCTGTGGGTTTTCTTTTCACTCTGTTGGTGATTTGTTTTGAAGTGCAGAAACTTTTCAATAATATGAAATCCCAGTTGTTGATTCTTTGAAGTGTTTCCCTTGCAGTTTGCATTTTGTTCATGAATTCTCTGCCTACCCCTATGTCTCCAAGACTTCTACCTACCTTGTCTTCCAGTGGATTTAGTGTTTCTGTTTTAATATTTAGGTATTTGATCCATTTAGACTTTAGTTTTGTGCATGGTGATAGGCATGGATCTAGTTTCAGTGTTCGGCATGTGGAGAGCCAGTTTATCCAACACCATTTATTAAAGAGACTATCATTCTTCCAGTGAACATGTTTAGTCCCTTTGTCAAATATCAGGTGGTTGAGTGTCTTTGTAGTTGTGTTTGCATCTTCCTATCTGTTCCATTGATCCTCAGGTCTATTTCTTTGCCAGTACCATGCTGATTTTATCACTGTAGCTTTATAGTACTGTTTCAAGTCGGGAATTAAGATGCCTCCTGCCTTGCCTTTGTTGCCCAGAATTGCCTTTGCTATTCTAGGTTTCTTCTGTTTCCAAATGAATTTTAGTAGTGTTTTCTCTAGATCTGTGAGGTATGTCAATGGTATTTTGATTGGGATTGCTTTGAATCTGTATAATAGTTTTTGGAGTATGGCCATTTTCACAACGTTAGTTCTTCCTAGCCAAGGGCAAGGAATATCCTTCCATTTTCTAATATCCTCTTCAATCTCCTTTTTCAGTGTAGTATAATTTTCAGCATATAGGTCTTTTACATTCTTGGTTAGGTTGATTCCTAAGTGTTTCCTTTTTTTAGATGTGATTGTAAAGGGTGATATTTCCATAATTTCTCTCTCAGTGAGTTTTTTGTTTGTGTACAGGAATGCTATTGATTTTTGAGCATTGACTTTGTATCCCGCTACACTGATTAACTTGTTTATTACCTCTAGTAGTCTTTTAATGGAGGTTTTTTGGTCTTCTATATAGAGTATCATGTCGTCTGCAAATAGTGATAATTTAACTTCTTCCTTTCCTATCTTGACTCCTTTTATTTCTCTCTCTTGTCTGATTGCCCTGGCTAGTGTTTCCAGAACTATATTGAAAAGGAGTGGTGATAGTGAACATCCTTGTCTTGTTCCTGATTTTAAAGTGAAAGCTTTCAGTTTTTGTCCATTTAGTATAATGTTGGCTATTGGTTTGTCATAGATGGCCTTTATAAGGTTGAGGGAGACACTGTTTATTCTGAGTTTCTGAAGGGTTTTTAACATGAACATGTGTTGGACTTTGTCGAAAGCTTTTTCTGCATTTATTGAGATGACTATGTGGTTTTTGTTTTTGGCTCTGTTGATGTGGTGTATTACATTTTTTGATTTGCATATGTTAAACCATCCCTGCATTCCTGGAATGAACCCCACTTGGTCACGATGTATAATCTCCTTGATGCCTTGCTGCATTCTATTTGCCAGCATTTTATTGAGAATCTTTGCATCAATGTTCATTAGTGAGACTGGTCTATAGTTCTCTTTTTTGGTTGGATCTTTCTCTGGTTTTGGTATCAGAGTAATACTTGCCTCCAGGAATGATTTAGGGAGGGTTTGCTTTTTTCTCAATTTCATTGAAGAGTTTAAGGAGTACTGGCATAAAATCTCTAAATTTCTCGTAGAATTCAGCTGTGAATCCATCAGGACCTGGGCTTTTCTTTGTTGGTAAGTTTTTAATTATGTTTTCAATTTCAATAGCTGATATTGGGTTATTCAAAATTACTGTATCTTCTTGGTTGAGTTTTGGTAGTTCATATGTTTCTAGAAATCTGTCCATTTCCCCTGTGTTTTCCACTCTATCTGAGTAGAGATTTTCTAGGTAGGTATTCACTATCTTTTGAATGTCCATGGGATCTGTAGTAATTTCACCCTTTTCAGTCTTTATTGCATGAATTTGGGTTTTTTCTTTGTTTTTCTTGATATGATTAGCTAGGGATTTGTCAATTTTGTTTATTCTCTCAAAAAAACAAGCTTTTTGATTCATTAATTCTTTGTATTTTTTTTAGTTTCAATTGCATTGATTTCTGCTCTAATCTTCACAATTTTCTCTCTTCTGTGAGCTTTGGGTTTAGCTTGCTCTTCTTTTTCTAGAAGCTTGAGATTGAGCATTAGGTTGTTTATTTGTGCTTGTTCTGTTTTCTTGATATGGCAATTTATTGCTATATATTTCCCTCTTAAGACCACTTTCATTGCATCCCACAGATTACAGTATGTTGTTTCTGTGTTTTCATTGAATAGTAGCATTGATACTGGTTGTTCAAAAGGCTGTTATTTAATTTCCATGTATTTATGGAGGTTTTATAATTTCTTTTACCATTAATTTCCAATTTCAGTGCACTATGGTCAGATATTATACATGGGATGATTTAAATACCTTTGCATTTACTTAAGACTCTTTCATGGGCTAATATATGGTCTATTTTAGAGAATGTCCCATGCACAGCTGAGAAGAATGTGTATTCTGATGTGGTTGGGTGGAATACGTTGTATACATCTACTAAGTCCAGTTGCTCATGATTCAGTTCTGTTATTTCTTTGCTTATTTTTTGTCTAGTTGATCTATCCCTTTGTGACAATGGGCTGTTAAGATCCCCTGTTATAATTGTGTTCTTGTGTATTTGGTTTTTCATGTCCATTTGTATCTGTCTTATATAGTTGGGTGCTCCTGTATTTGGTGCATATATATTTATAATTGTTAGTTCTTCCTCTTGAATTTTTCCACTAACAAGTATGTAGTGACCTTCTTTATCTCTTTTAATCATTTTATTATTGAAGCCATGTCTGATGTTGTGTGTTTGCCACCCTCAGTCTCCCTTGTTTTCCCTTCTTCTGGATCAGTGCTCTCAGGGTTCCGGGCTGGGGTCCTCCTCCTGCCTCTTCTCCTGTCATGGCCCTGGTTTCCTCCACACAGGTTACTGTGCAGGTCCCAGCCCCCTTCCCTGTTGGCCATGTGTCCTCCAAAGCACGCTGGCAAGGGAACTCCGCCCTCTCTTCCCTGCTCTTGTCACTGAGGTATAAGCAGCGGCTGTGTTTGCCTGCCCCTCCCCACTGGGCCAGCCAAACTTCAGTGGCCTTCACCAGGTTAATACTTGCTAGGCTCAGGGAATTGATTTGGGAAGACTCATTGGGTCCCAGCCAGTGATGCGGCCCAGTCCAAGCAAATCCCATGAATCTGCTCTGGGGAGGGAGGAACCAACTGAAGTCACTGTCACTCCCAGTTCAGGCTCCTCCTGCCTCCAACATGTCACCCATTTGGTTGTGCCCTTCCCATAGTGGGGGTCTCATTCTTAGCACTGACCATGGATTAATGAAGGTCCCTTCCCTGGCTCTGCTCTTCATTGGGCTCACCAGCCCCTGACTTCAGTGCTGTGGTACTTCCTGTGAGTGGCAGCGGGAATGAGTTTGGGCGGCTCTGCTGGCCAGCACAGATTCAGGCCTTTGCAAACTTCGCAGGTCACCTTGAACGAAAACGCTGTGTCCCGTAATTTTTAGCTGTTTCAGTTGTAGTCCCAAATTATTTGATGAGCTTTTTTACATTTTAATTTCTTCCTGTGTCAAGAGGATCCATCTCCCTCTGTCTGGGTCTCTCCAGGGTGTTTTATTCTGGCAAATGAGTTGTTTCTCCTCGGAGGCTTTGTATTTTGTTGCTCACTGATTGGCCATCTTGTCTTCTCTCAGTATTCTGTTTTTATGCTATATGTCTGAGATCTTAATTTTTATGTGTCTGGGTGTGAATTTATGTTAATTGTGACTGTTTGGCACTCTATATGCCTGACTTATCTGTACGTCAGCTTTTTCCCCCATGTTTGGGAAATTTTCTTCCTTTACTCCTGTGAATATTTTGGCTATGTCATTTGCATTGTCTCCTGCCTCTTCATTGATGCTTATTAATCTTATATTTTTTCTCTTGGCATCATCTTGAAGCTGTTGGATTGTTCCTCCATGGTGCTTTGTTATTTTTAAAAGTTCTATCCTTTCATGACCACTAATTGTGATCCTGTCCTCAAGGTCCAAAACCCTATTCTCAGCTTCATTTAAACTGTTTTGCATGCTTTGAATAGAATTTTTTGTTTCTTGGATGTCTCTTTGAGTTTGTTTCATGAATTCTGCTTGTTTTCTATATTGTTCACTCAAGGTTTCAATCAGTTTCCCATGCTCCTGTACTTTTTTTTTTATTTCTTCTTTAGCTGCATTCAGCAACTCCTTTACTAAGGTTGTTATTTCTGTCTTTACGTGGGAGAGTACTTCTAATTTGATTTCCTGTGTAGCCTCATGGAGTTTTTTTTTTTTTTATTTCACTTGCTATCTTTTCAGAGATTTCTGGTGTGTTACTTTTGGAGTCCTCTATTTCAGTGTCTCCTGTACTTGCTCCTGGTGGACTAGGTATTTGAGACAGCATTTTGCTTTTTTGTTTTGCCATTTTCACTCTGCCTGATGTTTTCTGTGGGTAGGAGGGGTCACCCACACTCTTTTCAGACTCACCAAGGTCTTACAGTTAGTTGGAGGGGGTTTTATTACTGGCCCTATTTACCCACTGTACATCTCTATTTTAGGGGGATACTCTCCACACTAACACAGTTAATCTGCTGTAGTCCAAGGTTTGCAGCCTGGGAATGAAGTTCCAAGTTTTTTCTGTGTGCTGGGATTCTGCTAGATTGTGTAGTCAGGGCCCAAGACCTGATTCCTGGTCCTGCTTGTTGCTTGGGTTTGCTTGGAGTGGCCCGGTTAGGCACCCATCCCTGTGTGTACCTTGGAGTGGTCTCTGATGCAGGGCGTGGTCTTACAGCCTGGGAGCAAGCTCAAAGTCCCTTTCTGTGTGCTGGGATTCCACCCTAAAAAATCTTTTAACAACTGGACTTTCATGATTTCTCAGGGCCTTCTGGTCGATCAAAGCCTCACTATACAAGGGCATATTTTCTGGCTTTTCTACATTTCTTACAAGTAGAAATGTGTTTAAGGGAATTTCTTTCCAAATCTGAGCAATTTTGAATAAAATAATTTTTCCACATTTTATGAGCCTGTACTCTTTTTTTACTTTTAAGAGAATAAAAGAAAACAATAAAAATGATACAGAATTTCAAAACAATCATAGGAAATTAACAAAGACTATTATATTGCATATTTCTGTCTCTAGAATAGTTGCTCAGATTACTAGATATAGGCATGCAAAATTGATCAAGCAATATAAGCACTAACTGTTCCTTTCAAGGAACTAATAGAATGAGTAATACAATTATCTTGGCTGTTTTATGTATATATTTCCCCCTCCTTTTCTCCTTTTCACCATCCCAGTTGTTGTATTCTTTTGACCAGTTTCTTTTCCTTTCACAATGTCTAGTATACCTTTTGGATCTTATTTACTCCTTCAGTTTCTTACACTAGGGAGAAAATACAATGTTTATACATGCAAGTCCGATTTGTTTCACTTATGAGTATCGTCATTTGTTGCATCCATTTACCTATAAAAGTCTTGAGTTTATCTTCCTTTATAGTTGAGTAGTATTCCATTGTATAAAAATACCACACCTTTTTATCAATTTTTCTGTTATTGGGCATTTGGGTTGTTTCCAATATTTGACTATTACAAATTGTGCTGCTATAAGCATAGGTTCACATACATTGCTGTGGTATGATGTTTTCAGTTCTTCTGGAAAAATACTCAGAAGGGGAATAGCTGAGTTTAATGGGACTTCTAATCCTAGTTTTTTGAGGAATTTCCCCACTGATTTCCAGAGTGGTTTTACACTCCTACCAACAGTGGAGAAGGACTCCTTTTTCCCCACTTTTGTTTGCATTTGTTATTGGATGATTTTTTTCTGGGCTATTCTCTCTGGGATGAGATGGTATCTCAGTGTTGTTTTAATTTGAATTTCTTGAATGATCAATGGTGTTGAACATTATTTCATATATGTATCTTTTTTTGGGGGTACTGGGGATTGGACTCATGACTTTGTGTTTATATGTATTTATCTTTATATTTCTTCATCTGAGAAGTGTGTATTCATCTCAGATGCCCATTTTTGGATTGAGTCTTTGAGTTTGGGAGGTCTTAATTTTTTTAAGCCTATACTCTTGATGGTGGGCTGTTCAGTGAATTCAGATAGCTGATTGGGACCTCTGGTCCCTTGCCTGGTAACAGAAGAATTTTCTAGTCTTTTGTGAGCCCATGAACTTCATGAGTGTTTCTTAGCATTTACCCCATCACCAGACAAAATAGTTTGAGTGTGCTGTATGGTATTTCCTTTCAAATTCATATAGATTTCGAAAAAAATCTTACTCAGTAGGTTAATATCTACTTAAATAGTTTCTCCTAGAAGTAGACCTGTTTAAGAAAAAAAATGTTCTATCTAGAGTATTTTAAAATGGTTCCTTTCTCCCTCCAATGAATGAAGCATGAGATTTTCGGATATTTACTCCAAGAATCTAACCAAGGCCTTAGAGATAAAACACAAAAGCATAGAACCTCACTATGTCCATGATGGGGTTGGTATGGAGGTTTTAAATCTCAGTCCTCTCCACAGGGGTCCTCATAGTTCATCAACTATAGTTCAGGGTGTTGTGCCCTGACATTGATTCTTTGCATTTGCCAGTCTGTCTCTCCAAAGTGAAGGGAAATCCCTTCCAAGTGACCTTCCTTTTCTTACAGCTATAGGGAGAGGAATGAGTGTGTTCAGTTTTTTAACTTGTTAAAATGGAACAGCGACTTCCAAGTCCCTTATATGAGAGCCAGACACTGAAAGTCCCCTTCGTGTAGGTGGAACTATGGTGGCTGAGGAAGTGACTCCTCTCCACCCACTTGAGCTTGGCAGACCATTCCATATAACCCCAGACCAAAGCACCTGTTCTCCCTTTCCTTCCCCATCTGCTGAGCCAGAAAGCTGATTCATCTGCAAGGTAAGCAGTGTAGCAGAGTTTGCAATCTACTTGTCAGACCCGTGGCGTGGTAGCACCCTGGTATTGGCTTTTAGTAGACTTGAGGGAGCAGCTGTTTGTTCTTTGTCCTTCTTATTCCCATAACACCTTCTGTGCGTTACAGCCTACTTAATGAGTCAGCCCAGGGAAAACTCCACATCTGTTTTTCTGTTCCTGATCTTTAAGGTCTATGCTGCTCTGCGCTCCACAGAAAAACTCAAAAGAGAGAAATCGATGGAAGGAAATGAACTTATTTAAATCTGGTCCTGAAAAGATACAGGGGTCTTTTGTCACCTCAAATCCTTATGTGAGGGGGGTCAGGACCATAATGGGCTTCTATGAGAGGAAGGGATTCAGGAGACAGTGGGTAGGAAAGCCTGGTGCTGAGTGGGACTTTCCTCTCCAGAGAATGGTATTTTCATTTACTCATCAAAATCAAACCAGACCTCAACATGCTGAGACCAGCACCTATATTACTTTTTTTTTCAGGCAGACAACATTGTTTTTTTGCAAGTCAATTCCTGAATGCTCAGAAAGAGACAAGGGTTTTGAAGGGGCTTCTCTTTAGAATTTAGAAAACCATGTGAAAGGAACAGGTCATTAAAAGATTATGGGAGGAAGGAATTCTGTTAAAAACATCTTTTGCCCTGGAAAGCCACCCAGCTGAATTCCCTATCTGTCCTTTGTTCTTCTCTGTGGTGAGAGATGGGTGACTTTTCTGTTTTAGCTTCTCTGTGCTGGGCAGGTAAAGCAGGGGGATTCCTAGAAAACTGAAAATCTCCACATGATGGATTATATAACTCTTCATTTCCTTTTTAAAAAGAAGGGCAGTCAAAACTTTATGCCTGGCTGATAATTTGAAGGCCTGGCAGTATAATTTTCATCCTATTAAGCTCCAAGCAGGTATTTGTTAGTATCATCAGGAGTGTTAGCCCTAATTGTAAATTCCGTTATAGGTAAATCTAATCTCGGATGATACCTGAGAAAGCAGAGATGCTACCTCAGAGCAGGCTAAGCAATTTCAACAGAGCACTAGATGCTCTGTGTGTGTTTTGTCAGGATCTGTCTCCAGCTGATGGGAGTGGTGGTGAGGAGAGACAACATATAGGCATTGTAGGGGTTCCCGAGAGGATGCTCCCCAGTGAGTCCTGAAGTCAAGCCAGAGTCTAGGTTACTCGGTTTTGAGAATTACCTGTCCCCCCTCACACACCCAGGGATTTCAGAGAAAGACAAAGGCACATTAAGAAGGGTTAGCAGTCTTATGCTTACTTACCTTAATTATTTTGTCATTTTGAATAAATACCCCCTACTGGTGTCCAAGTCCAAGCAGGACCTAAAGGGCCCCAGCAATGCCTTGCTCTGGTGAAGCTTGCTTTGTTTTGGAGTGATAGCTCTGAGCTTTATTCCTGGGAGCTTTAGGTACATCCACATTAAGAGTAGCCCTTCTGTGGTCCCTCTAGCAAGCTGTTCTTCAGGCTGCCCAGGTTTCTGTTAACATTGACCCCAGGGAGAAAGGGGTGGAGCCACTCACCCTACTGCTGCGAAACCTGGAAAGAGCAAACCTCCACCGTCCATTTCTGACCAGTTGCTATGCAGAATGGTTAATGTTAGCTTAGATGACTGAGGGCTGTAGCTCATTAGGACAGGTTGCAGGATACTGTGAGCGCATTCATTGTGGATAGTCGGTGTGTGTGTGACTCATCTTGTTTTTTTTTTTTACTTCTCTTTCCCCTCCCCCAGCTCTTAATCCCCCTCTCATCTCTCCCCATATTTCCTATTTTCTATTTTTCATTTTGCTCTTTGACTTATTTATCCTATGGATTTTTCATATAAGAGAAACCATATGATTTTTATTTTTTAGTTTTTTAAAATTTTTATTTATTTATTTTTTGTTTTGAGGATTGAACTCACAACTGTGTGCTTGCAAGACAGGTACTTATGCTGCTGAGCTAAATCCCCAGCACCATATGATTTTTAAACTTGTGTGTGATTTATTTCACTATTATGATGTCAAAGTCCTTCCATTTTCCTACAAATGACTCAAGTTTATCCTTCTTTATGGCAGAGTAGTGCTTCATTGTGTATAAACATCACATCTTTGTGTATACATCTGCAGATGCACATATAAGGTGTTTCCATGATTTAGTTATTATAAATTGAGCTGCTATAAACATGGATATACATTTGTTACTGTAATATGATATCTCACCCCTTTTGAAAAGATATCTAGAAGAGGAATACCTAGATATCCCATGATAAATCATTTAAAAAATTTTTAAGCATGGGGCACCTATCACAGATGCTAGAAAATGCCTTAGATGCACAATTTTCAAAGTGTTGACTTAAGTCCACTTGGAGATGCTACCCTAACTGGGGAACAGTAATAGATAAAAATTGTCCACTTTGCTGTGAGACTTTTATATTGTATAAGAAAAACATGGTCAATACTGTTGTCGGGGGCTGTCCAGCAGAAAGTCAGGTTCATAAAAACATTATGGTGTTTCCCATTCAACTTATATGGCACCGTGCAACTTCCTGCTTTTCTACAAAGTCAAAATAAGTATGAAAGGTAAATGTGTTCAGTCAATTCAGAGTATTGAGCAGCCACCAACTGCAATTAAAGACACAGAAGAAGACTTTCAGAACTGCTTCAGAAAGTGGCAGGAATGATGGGATGCACACATTCAAGATGAAGAGGGTGTATTTTGAAGTGAATTGATGGTAATGTATCTTGTACTACATAAAAAAAAATTTAAGCATCCACCATAGATTTTGGTGACACATCATAGAAGTAGCAGAGATACCCATTCTAATACACACACACACACACACACACACACGCACACGCGCACACACACACACACACACACACATTCAATATAGAAACACTAGAAGTTAGAGTTAGGGTTCAGGTTGAAGATCAAAATTACATTAAGATTCTATCTTGATCTACTTGAAATGACTATCATCAAGGATACAAAAGCAATAAAGACGGATGGGGATGCAGGGAAAAGAAACCACTCCACACTGCTGGTGGCAATGTAGATTAGTATAGCCACTATGGAGGTCAGTACGGAGAGTCCTCAAAAACCTAAAACTAGAACTACCATATGACCTATCGCTTCTTGGGAGGTATCCATAGGTATTAAAGTCAGTATACTATAGAGATGTCTGTATCCTATGTTTATTATAGCACAACTCACAATAATCATGATAGGGCACAAGCCATGTCGTGTAATGTATGTATGAAGGAAATAATGGAGAGGTTAAAGGGGTATAAAGAAGGGCTGTTTGCGGATAAAGATGATCAAAACACACACATATATGAGAATATCACACTGCAATCCAATATTTTATAGAATTAACAGGTGATAATAAAATATAATTTAATAAAATACAATTAAAATAGAATACAAATATTTATTTTCCTGTGTTTTAAAAATGAGATCATATGTGAAACATTTTGCGTAATCGAAGATTGATTTTTTTCCCATGTGAAAGAACTGTAAAGTTCTTGCTAATGCTGATCTCCCACTTGGTGACTCTGAGGGGTCCAAGGTCCTTTTTGCCTTGTGCTCTGCCTTTTGTAAGAGTCTCTGTCCAGGGTACTGGTGAGGCTATAGCCATAGATTTGCCTTCTCCTTCAAGGAAGGGTGCAGCAAGAATTTTAGGTCCATTTCCTGCAGTATCTGTGTCCTTCTATGGCAAAACTTAGAGCCTTCCCACTGGAATCAGTCCTTGTGCAAAGCCATGTAAACTAGGAAGCCCCACACGGGGAAGAAGGCTGAGACTCACCTAGTCTTTTCTGGCCTTGAGGTAGAGACAGACATGCATGGAAGGATTTCATAGTTTTTTTAAACCAGATACTTTGTACTTGTAGACAAATAAATCAGAGGAAATGAGTCAACAAAAGATGATCTTTGACTTATGATTCATTATCCCAAGGTATATTTATTTTTATTCCTTTAAATGTACCCATATATCCTGAGTAGGTCAAATAGCCACACATAGTGATTTTATGACATTTAAAAACCACAGATAAATAAAAATACATTAAAAAAGTAGATTTCACATGGACCATCATGAATCACATATTAGTACAAAATTTTAACAATTTGTTCCCTGGTTATGATTCATCACTGAACCTGGGAAATAGTTCTGTCTTTTAAGAGTAAATTGAATGATATGGAGACTAAAATAAGATCATATACATAAAAGATTTCCATGGATAGTTAATGGGAGTATTTTAGTACTGAATAATAACAACGAAATGTGAGACAAATACCCAGAGGGTTTACTGTTTGACGGGCAGAATCACAGACACTGTCTGGCTTGCTATTGTACAGCCTGTTGTGTGGTGGGATGAATGGGAGAGCACTATTGGGTTGGAAATCTATGTGCATAATTATAATGCAGGCATTATTGATTTTCTTTTAAAGAAAAATAAATCCTACTTAGGGAAAAAAGTAACTCATAATGACAGAGTCCAGAAAGTATCAAATATGTATTAATGAAATGTGTTGGGATGTGAATTCACTACATTCTGCTCTTCCATCACCAAGTACTAAATTTACCTTACATTAAATTATTTAAATGAATTTTACCCATTAAGGCCTTTTTAGACTTTGTTACAGTGCTGCATATATTAACCAAATGGTAAATCTTATCTCTTGAATCTCTGAATCTTGATTTTGCCCCCCAAACCAGTTATAATAAATTCTCCATAACATTACTAAAGTTTCAATAAATAAATACACCCAAAACTCTTCATTACAGCACTTCAATGAATACAATTGCTTATTAAATAATTACCAGCTGCATGATTTACAGGAATATTATAGATTTTTTTTGTGTGTGCCGGGGATTGAACTCACTACTTTGCACTTGCCAGACAGATGCTTATGTTGCTGAGCTAAATCCCCAGCCCAAGATTATAGATTCTATGAAGGTAGAGATTTGTCATTACATCTTTCCAAAGGAACATGTATGTAACCATGAATGCAATAGTAGCTATAGGAATGTGTGTTTTACATTTGGAAAAGCTAAGCATTTTAATAAATATAAACAAAACACAATTTTCCTTTTAAGATCCTATTACCAACAATACAATAAATTCAGAATAAGGCATTCATGATCCATTATGCAGTACTTAATTGGCAATAAATAAATGAGTGAAAATGAAAATAGCTACATGTATAAGGAACACATAAATATTGGTACTCACATTTTTACTATGATATTATTTATCTAGGTATTGTACAAGACTTTTATCTTTTATTTTAGCTTATTAGTATGAGTATGTAGCATATAATGCTTACACACTTGTGTGGTGTCAACACATGGACACAGCACATCTTTCTCCCTTTGTTCACCTCCTTCCTTTCCCTGCCTCTTCCCTCCATCCAAACCTTGATCTCTCTCCATCCTTTGCATATGTTTGAAATACATAATATTTACATATATACATAAAATTCATATGTAAAATAAAGAGTGAAATAGAAGATAGATAATAGGAAGGACAGAGATAAATTGTTCTTAAAGGATAAAGGAATCACAAGATGGAGGGCAGAGAAGGAGGAGGAGAGGTAAAGGCTGATAAAAAGAAGTTGGGGTGTGTTATGTACACATGCACTTTTGGACCTAACTATTACAGTTTTTGGAGTCTAACCTGATGAGACTCGTATAATTATCATGTGATAATTAGCATGTAAGAATCTTCTTTTTAACATTATTATAATAATGATGCACTGGGAACTGCATTAGTATTGTGAACTAGAAGATTAATTAGTCCTCCTCCACAGTATACTAACCTACAGCTATCTTGGGCAATTATTTTTCAAGTGTTTAATAACAAAATAAACTTAAACCTATTAAATGAAAAATCTGTTAAGGTCCTGATTCAGCTACCTGGAAATTATAGGGATCATGACTGTATTTGTGAAAATCTAGAATCTTATTACCAAAAAATTTGTACATTGGGAGCCTGCATTAGTTTCCTATTGCTGCATATCAATCAGTTTTCTCATTGCTGATTTAAAATATCTGACACTACCCAGTTGTGGAGAGACTTATAGGGCTCAAAATTCCAGAATACTCAGTCCATAGTCAGCTGACCCCAAAGCAGAAATGGCTGGTGGAAGGGAATCATAGAAGAAATCTGCTCAAGCCATGGCAGACAGAAAGCGGAGAGACTAAAAGGAGGAGCAGAGGACAAGAACAGACCCTTCCAAGTCATGTCCCAGTAATCCTCCAATGGGGTCCCACCTCCTGATGGATGCTCTAGCTATGAACTCGTCAATGGGTCAGTCTACTGATGAGTAGGGCACCCTATGATCCAGTCACCTTCCAAGAGCCCTGCCTCTGAACACAGGAGGGTTTGGGGGGACATTTAGATCCAAACCGTAACATACTGCTATGCTAAACTCCCACAAGGAGCTCTTAACACAATATGAATATATCTGCATTACAGTTCTCAAGATGAAATTTCCAAAATGAGTCTTAAGTCAAGAAGCCAAGATGGCTGAGTCTCATCTGGGATTCCTAGGAGAGAATGTGTCTCTTTGATTTTTTCAGATTCTAACATGCTGGGTTCATGGCTCTCTTCTTCCATCTTTGGAGTGAAATGAGCTGAATCCTCCTGGTGAAATCATCTTTTATTCTTTTTGCTTTGCATTCCTCTTCAACATGTAAAGACTCCTGTGCTTACATTATTCTCATCCAAATAATGCCAAGTTGTTTTATCACTAAAGGTATCTACTGATTGACCTTTACCTGTATGTGAAACTTTTATTATACATTTTTGTGCAAACTAGAACGTGTGCCATCTTCTATGGGCTTTTGTTGGTCTACGTTTTATAGAGCGCTGCATGATTTAGCATGGATAAAGGAGGAACTGAATAAAAACTACCCAGAACCTGGTGGACAACTAGAGGTTGGGGATAGTGAGAAATAGACAATGTGAGGGTGATTTTATCAGGGAGCCAAAACAGAAGGCTTGGCACATTTGATTTCAATGACACTGGTGTTTTCCACAGGGATGCTGGAGTAACACAGTGTCTGTGACTAGATGGCTGGAGTATTGGGTTTAAATTAACAAGGCATAAGTGAAATTGATTTACAGAAATAGCATCTCTGCATTAACTGTAGCATCTCTAGTTTCCAAAAGTGAAATTTCCAGAGCACAAATAACTTTAAAAAATATGGTTCTTGCAATTTATAGTACCTATATGGTTGGAGATGTGGTCACAGTAAGAGCTCACATTAGAATACTTTCTGTGCTCCAGGTATTATTTCAGGTACTTTCCATGAACTAAATTGCTGTAACCTCTAAGAGATTCTTTGAGGCATAGTAAATTGAGTCACTTGTCTGAGTTTATATTACTATCATCTTACAGAGCCCAAGTTTAAATATGAACATACAGGATTACAGTGTGTATTCTCAGCCCCACTTCCTCTCTGTTTGTTAGTACTTCTCCTTTGTATTGTACATACTTGGGATTTCTAGACTGCTGGAAGGAGATGGCTTCAGATATGAGTCAATTACATGTTCTGTCAGCACCGAAGTTTGCCATTGTCCTTGTGTGTTAAATACACCGTGATAGGTGAACATCGTTTAAACTGGTAATTTCAGACAGAGCAACTGTGGTTACATTTTACTTTCCCTCTATGTCTTTGCTGTGCTCTTGTGAAACTGTTGGAGCTTTCCGAGCCTCGTATGTAAAGAATTGCTACACATTTGTATCAGTATTGAGTTCTTTCCTTGAGTGTTTATATTACAAGAGGCTCAAAAACATCAGAGTTAATGCTGTATTCTCTCTTGTATTTCTAGAATTTAGTGCAGTGCCTTGGATATAGTAGACTAAAAAATTCTCTTCGTGAGAGAATCCATACATGGATGGATGGGTGAGAGAATACACGAATGGGTTAAGGAAAGTGGTTTTGGATTAAGTAATTCATAACTTCATGGGATAATTTGTTAATATTCATTTCGCTTCAATTATCTGGAAAATTGTGTACATATTTGCCAGTGATTTTTGCATATATGTTTTGATGTAATTCAACAACAAAGCCAGCTGGGTATGTAGTTCTGTGTTAGGCAGATTTTGGTTTAAAATAAAATTATTTTATTAACAGGGATATGTAAGTTTTTCTTACTCAGTGACATTAGTTGTGTGTCAAATTCACTTGACATCTGTAAATCACCCCCTAAACGTCAGAAAACACATTGCTTTCAAGAGTGTGACTGATCTTTTTTAGGATAGACCATATTTGCAGACATAAAACCATTCAAAAGAATTAAATTTCTTCTCTAAAAATAAATTTAAGATAGAAATGACTAACTTAAACATTAAAATATTTGCAAATCAAACAAAATAAATAATTGGTGCTTCCACAAAAATGAAAGACTTAAATACATTATCTGAGTAAAAATGAAGGCATCATATATCAAATTATTTAAGATCTAGTGAAGAGACAAGTTTATGTTACATAGTATCATTACTAGAAAATGAATCCTGAAATATATAAACCCAGCTTCCAACGTAAGAAAAATAGCAAACACACACACATACACACACACACACACTCAGAGAGCAAATAAGAAAGATTAGACTGAAACATTAGTGAAATAGAGACAGAAAACTAAAAGAGAAAATAAAAATACCCCACATCTGATTCTCTGAAAAGATCAATAAAATTATAAACCTTCAGCACATCAGATTAGGAAAAGTAAGCAGGCCAAAAGTTTTCTGTGCTAGGAGTTAGAGCTTTTATTAAACCACTTAAAGTCCCATAGATATTATAGAAGGATAATAGGTAAGTATTATGACCAATCTTACTAAGAATTGTTAACTACTTAGATGAAGTGAGTACATTTCTTGACTAATTCCAAATTGCTAGCCCTCACCAGATACAAAATAGAAAACAAAAGTAGTATCATATCTATTAAATGAATACTTTAAATCCTTTGCACAAGGATAATTCCAGTCCAGATCCCATTGACCAATCCTATTAATACTTAAGGAAGAAATACTCTTTCCTATGTGCAAAGCAGTCTGGAATATTGGAGCTAAAAGAACCCACCTCATCTTAATTCTCTGAGGCCTGCATTACTCCAAAACCACAACTTCACAATGACATTATCAGAAAATAAATTATAAACAAGTAATGCTCAAGAAAGGTTTGTGAAGCAAAATTTGAACAAATAGGATCCAATGATATGCCATAAGTTCTTAAAACATGAAGGACCAGTTGGGAAATAACATAGCAGTTCAAGGTTAGGTCAATATTTATAAATTAATAAATTTAGTTGATCATATTAACTAACTAAAGAAAACTATCAATTTAATCAACATGTAGAGTATATTTGACAATGTTCTACATATATTTCTCATTTAAAAAACTCAGCCACTTCTCTTGATACTGGGATTCCATAAAAATCATTCTGCATACATTAATAGTGAGAACCTGAATGTTCTTCACTTAAAGTCAGAATCAAGGGAAATGCAGATTCTTTCATGTTTCTATTCAACATCTTATGTTCATCTACTAATGTAGAGAGGAGGGAAGTAAAAAGACACTATAGCCCACACAGAGAATTTAGTGAAAAAATAAATTTATTAAAATTGATAAGAATTTTGCCAGGCAACAATGTAAAAGGTTAATACACAAAACTCAACTTACTCAACTTACATTGTTAATATGCTAGTAATGAAAATCAGAAATCAAAATTTAAAAATATCATTAAAATAACCCCAAGAAGACAAGTAGTGTAAGTACCTCTAAAAATTTGCATTTCTCAAAGTAATAACAATGGTGAAATTTGTCCAAATCAGTTTTTTAGAACTTGGGAAATTAACCAAAGACTTACAAAAATCCAAGAAACATTTGTTCAAGAGAAATGACTAAATCTTGGGAAAAACTTTCCTGTTTTCCTCCATAATATTGGTGAGGGAAAGAACATTAGACCAGTGTGTTATACTGCTGAGGACGCCAAGACTGCAGAATAAACGGCAGGCACTGAGAATGAATGCAGCACTGCTTCCAAGATACAACTACTAAATCATATGTAGAATTATTAAATTATTAAAACAACTTCAGAATTTAGCTTAATTTTTTAACAAGATATAACTATACAAAGTAAGATATTTTTAGCAAGGCCAAATTATACTTACATAACCCTATTTTAGAACATTGTAAGTTATTAAAACAAGTAGTTAATATAAAGAAATAATCCACTGAATTTGAGGATATATTTTAGGCAGTTAAGATATTTAAATATCAATATATTAATTCACTTATTTTAAGCATGTAGATAATTATTCTGTCCCCTATATAGTTAAATATTTACTGAAAAATACTTTTCTACAGTTGATGAATGTTTAACCAATATATTATTGTTTTATTATTTTTTAGACTTTATTTTTACCCTATGGTTCATCTAGCTTAGAAGCTACATTCTAATTTAGAATCCTAATTGTCTGGTAATATAAGAAATTGTCTGACTGGAGTCTGTACATTTCAAATTATTATTACTTGTATTTAAAATAGCTTCCTACAAATTAGTAATTCAGGTAAGTTAATTGAGCTTCCAAAGGAGGAAAAGCAAGATAGAGTCTTAATTCTTGCCATTATTTCTTGCTCTCAAAACTCAGGGAAATGATGGTTTCATGATATTGAAGTTGTAACACATTATTCTCTAGAGATACAGACTTGGAATTAAAACAACTTGACATTTTAAAAGATTATTAAATTTACTATCAGTCAGAACATCTTTTAGAACGGAACGTTTTCATTCAGTCTACAGCAAACTATTTTGATTCAGCATTTAGGACTCAATTACTTTGGAAGGACATTTGTTGGGATAAGTTGATTGCTTCATTCATATTTTGTACCCAAACATCTAGTAGCTTAAAAAAATGAATGCCATACTTACCTTCTGATGTGTTGTTTATAAAGGCTGTTCATTATTAAACTTAAATTTCTGAAACAGTAATTCCCTTTGAGATTATTTTTAGCCGAGAAAGGTAGCAAATATTAAAATACTTAATTGAAATAAAATTAGTGGCTCTGTGGGAACTCTTTTAGCATCCATTAAGCATCCATTAAGACTTAGGTAATGCTCAAGTATCTTTACTGAAATAGTCACTTGTTTCCATATGCCCTTATCTGTAATTAAATTAGTTCTATTGTGATTTCTCTAGTAAGAATTAGTGCAGATGAAAGCAAGAAAGAAATGGGACAAAATATTTATTACCTGGAGGCTGATGGAAAACACTATTTTTTTCTCATTTCAAGTCTTTTGAGTCTTTCGGCTTTTCTGTACACTATAACCTTTTAATTTCAATTTCCGGAGAGCAGCTCAAAATTGTTATGGTGATTATTCTTCAAAAATGTATGGAAGTATCCCATCAACCAAGCTGTGTGGAGACACAGAGTGACGTCAAAACTTAAAAACATATAGATAAAGAAAAAATAAGCCCACTAAAATAGTGCTTTCTGCTTTCCTGTGATGGTGCTCAATCTTGTTCCTCCCTTCTGTCCTTGAGTGTCCTTGATATATTCTGTCTCCATCCTCGCTAACTTGTTGCCTTCCAAGGAACCTCTTGTCCTTGCCTGGCGTTTCATGGCTCCTGCAGCCTTGACAACTACTTTGTCCCCTCTGCCTGCATCTCTGTGGCTGGACTTCATATTTTTATTATTCTCCGTATTCCTGCTTATGAAAGGGAATATTTCTTTCCTATCAGAAAATGATGTCTTTGTCTCATTTATATTTCCTGTACTAGAGATTTTTAACCTTGTCTTGTGCTATGGACTCCTTTGGCGGGGTAGAAAGCTGCAGTACTCTTTCTGAGAACAATGACCCTAAATACATTGAATGAAATACTGTGTTTTAAAGTGAAACCAATTATACTACAGCTGTTATGAAATAAAAAATAACTTTACAGTAATATATGTACCTCTTAACAAATTATTAATAACATAGTTTATGGGTATAATGACTATAATTTTGAAATGATGAATGAACAGATATTTTGTGATACCTACAAGCATTGAAGTGTGATGATGTAAACAGATGTTGATTGTCATAAGCAGTGCTGATATTTGCTGTGAATTAGCTTAAGTGTATAGCCTTAAAGAACTAATCTCACTTTTCTGAAGCTCAGTTTCCTCTTCTGAAAAATGAACATCATAGTATTAGTCACGGATATAGACTGCCTGTGAGATTTAAGTGAGCAAATATGTGAGAGTTCCGAGTACCATTTGCACTAAATGCACAAACCATGATGACGAGTGGTATTCATCTTACTAGTTGTGCTGCCTTTAGGAATCACTGTGGAGAGATGCGCCAAACCTCAAACGCACATTGATGGACTTGCTTCTCATGGTGGTTATGTAGTGTTGCATATCTCATCACCCAGGAAATTCAGAATATGCTCATATTTATTCTTAACCCTATGACGATTTCCTATGGCCGATCTTCATATTTTAGATGGCTATTGGTAATTCTAAGCACCCCTTTTCACAGTTGTCTCTTTATTTCATAAATTCTTTCTTAAACACTTTCTGGAAGTTCCAGGTCACCAGGTTCCGTTTTTCACCATCCTGGTCCCTTTAGATGTGAAGTCGTTCACCGTTTCCTGCCTTGACAGCTATGATAGAATTAAAATAAAACTAAAAAACTCATTCTAACTTCTCAGATGTCTCACAGCTACATAATTGTGATAAAGTCAATCAAAGGGTCTATTTTAAAAAACCTGAATCTTCCTCAGCTCTCCTGATGGAAACGTGGTTGAGTGTATCTTTCTTACAGTTATTAAACTGGCCCAATGATGAATTTATTCACTTTAGTGATATTTTTTCCTATATTTAATTGCTCTTTACCCTGAGCCTTGTTTTTAAAATGATCCCAAGAATACAATGCATCTGAAAGTCTTTCTAAGAATATGAAAATTTATATTTATGCATATTACATAATTAAATAATAGAACTAAATTATTGATAATCTGCTTCTGCTCATCTACACACAACTTCCTTGATCCACTTGCTGTAGTTTTCTTGGACTTTCCTTCACAGTGTTTAGTCCTGTAAGTCACCCATGAAACTGGAACCATACAGGGACAACCTCTACTCTGTAAAGCAGCTGCGTGCAAACTCAAAGTGGGAGACACAAAATCCTATGAAAATGAAATGTCTTTTACTGTCTATTTTTTTCCAAAAACAAGGTTATATTTTTAAAAGTATTGTTTCATAACTAATATTATTTTGAGCATTTCCCAGGTCAAGTATCATGTTGACTCCCTTGAATAGATTATCTGATTTAATATTTACACTCATCTTGTATAATATTAACGCTCATCTTGTGTTGTGGTGTTGTATTTTGGTCATACTTTTATGTACTTAATGCCATATGCTTAAACAGAACATGTTAATTAGGATTAAAAAACCATTAATGAGGGAAAGACAACAAAACAACACAGAACACTACAGAAACAAAAACAGAAGTGAACAAAGTAGGACTAGGATTTTCCTTGAGGGTATTGAACATGAAGACGTTTCTTTCTCAGACTTCTAAGATTGGAGTCCACGACAAGCAGGGCTGTGACATGCGGTTTCCTCCCAGAGGCCATTTCTTGGCCTCAGCCCAGATAGACCAACCTGGGCAGGGCAGGCTGTGTGCTGAGCTCTGCCCCTCCCTGCTCCCTGCAAGTGCTCAGGAAAAGTCGTCTGTGGCAAGACTGGATGCGGACCCCGTACCCCCGGGTTTGTACGCTGGGATGGGCATGAGCTGTAGCTGCAGAATTCTGCCAGCCCTTCTACTTGCCTAACTTATGAAGTGACCTGGACCATGGGTTCTGGGCCCTGAGGTCCGGTCAGTGCCCCAGGATATGGTTGGCAAGTGTCCAAGCAGTAACAATGCTGTGCAGGAGGCAGAGGCCTCCGGGCCTCCAGCCCTGTGCTGTGGGAAGGTGGGGGCACAGGGCTTCTGTCGGTCCAGCTGCAGTGCTGCTGCTTTCCCTGCCCCAGCACGGTTAGCCTGAACAGAGCTGGCCTCTTCCCCATCAGAAGATTCCCTCTGTGCTTTTTAGTAGAAGCTGCCTGTGCTTCCCTCTGTCCAGCAGAAAAAACTGCTCTTTTCACAGCCAGAGTTCTTTTTTTTTTTGTCTTTTTGAGACAGGGTCTCCATGCAGTTCAGGCTGGCCTTGAGCTCACTTTGTAACCCAGGCTGGTCTCGAACTCACAATAATCCACCTGCCTCAGCCTCCTAAGTGCTGGGATTACAGGCGTGAGCCACCATGCCCAGCTCACAGCCAGAGTTCTTAACTGGTCTTGTCACAGTCACTGTTTCCCTGGGTCTACACTGGGTCTCAGGTGGGCACCTTCTGAGGTCTTGAAGAGAACTGACCCTTGCATCTTGGAGGTGAAGGAATTTCTGATCTCCTGTGAAGCCTGTCGGATGGCTTGTTACAATGGCTTCCTGTCATGGCACTGTCCGAATCTTCCAGGTGTTGGAACTTTGTGCTGTCTTGCACATTCTAGGAAAGCCTCTGCCACTGGGCCACTTCCCTATCTCTTTGTTTAGTTTTAATTAATTTAAATTTTAATAGCCACGGGTGGCTGGGGCCTGCTGTAATGTATAGAATAAGTCACTGTCTTTCTCCTTTTTTTCTCATTTTTACTGGAGAAAATGCATTACAAATTGTCAGTCACAAAAGAAGAAAAGTCATTCCTTGATTAAAAAGCTCTTTCTATAAGCATTATTAACAAATAAACACACACACAAAAGCAATAAAAACAGCTTCTGTTGTTCTGAGATTTGATGGAGAATAACTATGTTTTGTTGTTTTAAATCTCTGAGATTCAAAGGGGAAAATAATATCTCAGGGAAAAGGAGGAAAAAGAAAAAGGAAGGGAAAAGAAAAAAAAATCTAAATTTGTATAGACACTTAGGATAGCTAAGATGATTGTGCTACAAATTCTGTAAGTTCTTAGGAAAAAACAGTTAACATTTATAGGATTGGAACAATTTTGCATGTTTGTGTCTGGTGATCTGAGGAACTCTTGAAGATCACTATGTAAAATAACAACCCTTGCTATGCTACTACCTCCTTGTTTTGAAAGCCTATATCCTCATTGTTTTGGGCTCTTTGCTATTGTTATTTATTTGTCTTTTTTGTTTTACGTTTTTCTAGGAATTTGTTTTGTTTTGTTTTTCCTTCTCATACAGAAAGAATAGGTATACATGTAGAGACTTATACATGCTTAGAACTTCTCTTAAATAGTTTACAAGAATTGATTATATTATGTGTGTTAAACAGCTACTTTGAAGAAAAAGAGACATTATGGTATCCACTGCTGATTCCGTATCACCATGCTATGAAATCCAATAATGCCTTTATTTTGTTCAGAGTGGTTTTAGTCTGTTCCATATTGTTTAATTTCAACATACATGAAGGTATGGACAGTTATTTTGAAGAGAATAAGAGACACTGTGGCAGCCATTATTAATTTTCCTATTTTCTGGTTTTGAAGGCCTGTAATGCCTTTATTACTCTGCTCTAATCAGTTTTATACTATTTTGTTTTGTATGAATTCATTATGTGTGAAGATATGGACAACTATTTAGAAGAAAACAAGAGACATTATGGTAACCACTGTAGATCTCCTGTTGTCTTCCTTTGAGTTATGTGTTACTTACATTGTTTACTTCTAATCTGCTTTGTTCTGTTTTGTTCTATTTAATTTTACCCTCTTGAAAATTAAAAAAAAAAGATTCTCTGAGCTTGTGAGTCATTTGTCACAAAGCAGGAGGTAACTAGCTGGTAGGACTGTTCCTGTATCCATATGTATTCTTTTGGTTGTTTAGTTAATGTGTCCTTTTACTTACTGCATAAACATTTGTAAGAGCTTACTTCATGTGATTTGTTTGTACTTTGTCAACAGAAACTGCAGGTGTATAAGTTCAACAACTCTAGAGAACAATTAGGTAAATGTTTTAAAAATGGAAATTGATGTTGACTCTTTTGGAACCCTGAAGGTATGAAGATATTGTGGGGGAGATCCTGCCATCCATATAAATTCTGCAAAATTTACTATATAATGGAATTTGTTGGAGTCAAAAGTTTAGTTCTCTGCCCATCTTTGTACTAAATATGCTTTAGACAAATACCTTGAATTTATACCTAATATGAAGAATGGACTAGATATCTAAAATATCATCTTGAAAATTTTGGTAATTTCTGGTTGACATTCTGGTGTTGTCTACTGTATTTAAAAAGAAATATTAAAATCACTAGACCAAAGCTCCTAGAGAATGACCTTTCAGTCATTAGTGTAAACTACAAAGAAACAAAGCATGTTTGTTGTTATTATTGCACTAGGTCTGTGGATGCTGTCAGGTGTAGGAACTGTTACAAGAAGTCTTTTCAAAAGAAAAGCAGAGCAAGCTCATGAACAAAAGTTAAAGTCAGTGATAAAATTAGGCTAGAATGTCTTAGAAGCCAACTATTATATATGGTGAATCAACTATCAAGAGAAAATTACAAACAAGGCATCTATGGAGTACAACAGAACAATTTCAAAGAGCTTCTATATGTTCATTTACATGTGACACAGAGTGTTGACTTTGGAATTATCCTACAGCTGCAAGCTAGGCAGGAAATGTGATATTTTGGCATCTATTTAAATTCTTAATATGCCAGAATACTTTAGAGACTGGAAAGCTAATAGTCTAAAAGCAACATTTCCCAGAGTCAGCTGCAGTTAGAGTTCTGGATCCAAAGTAGACTAACTTAGGCAGTGTTCAGTGTCAAGGCCACAGACCTGGCTTCTCCAGGACAAGCACTGCAGGACCTAGGTGCTGGCTTTGGGGTGCAGAGGCAGCAGACACAGACATCTTTCTCCTGTTTCCTCACCACCAATTAAGTGTCCGGAGACATTGTGGTAGTGGGTGTGGCATTTTCTTGATCTCAGTTTTTTTGATAGCTAGATTCCAGCTATTGCAATGAAGTTCTTATTCCAGCATTTCTCTGATTTCTTTCATTTCTGATTGTGCTGAAGATGGTCTCTTCCTGAGAACACATTTTTTTTCCTTTTTTGTTTTTTGGTACCAGGGATAGAACTCATGACTTCATGCTTGACAGGCAGGTGCTTATGCTGCTGAGAGCATAATTTTGTGAAGCCTTCTAATGATTTTATAGTCATGGGTGCTCATGTGTTCAAATTGCTTCTGGTCTCAGGTTATTTCCTAAAAGCAGACAATGAGATGAGAACTCACAATTCAATAATTAAGAGATGCTCCACGAACAACAAGGAGAGGGGAAGGAGAGGAAGTAAAGGAAGGGATGAACTCAGGCTGAGTTTCGCACAGGATGGGTGTAACATGATTCCTCAGGGGACTTTATAGGGCAAGTTATCCTCAGGCCTCTGTCCTACAGGGCCACATGTGTGGGACACAGCTTTCCCCTTATAGTTGAGCTGGTCTAGGTGGCCTGACCATTGAGGTGGTCAGCAACTATGTTCTGGTGCCTCCATAGGCAGCAATGACTAGTACACTTGTTGCAAATACAACTTGAAATACAAGTGCAAAATATAAGGACCCAGGGATTTCTGAACTCCTGAACCCCTCCTCTCACCCATCACACGTGCTTCTTCCTGTGGCAGGGGGGTGACTTCTGTCAGTCTGGTAGCTCCTTGGCTTCAAAATTCTTTTACTGGCACAAAAGCCCCAGATCATCTGGCAGCATCCTTTACTTTAAGATTAGTGAAGTTTATTGTTTCTTGGTGGGAGAGTTTATTCTGTAGGAAACAGGACTTTTAGAGTTAAAAAAAAAAAAAAGCCACACTGACAGGAAGGGCAGTGAACCATTTGCAGGAATTCAGAGCTACATGGGCCTCTGCATTTTAATTTATGGTAGAGCATGGTGTTTGTTCTTGACAAATAACACCTAAAATTCTAATTTAATAACTTGTCTGTGTGTATCGGCATATCTGCATGAATTGTGAACGGGTGGTGTTCATCACAGGGAATGTTCTCAGGTGAGGTACAAAAGAAATGTTTTCTTTTGCACACAGTATTCTTCTCTGCTATCATATTCAGTGTGCATGATTCACCAGAGAAAACTGACAGATGATTGGCATATTAATATTCTCCCACCTTTGTTGTCCTTTTGTTATAGAAAACAGAGCAAATGAGGGAAGAAATGGCACCAAGCAGGTTAAGAAGGCCGTGTATTACCCCAGTGGGCTTCTAAGTAGGGTCTCTCCCAAAGAACCAGAGTCTGGCCCAGCAAGCCTTCAAGGCTTTTAAAGGAAAAGTAAGCAGGAAGATACAAAGGCAAATTCAGTGCCTAGGACTGGAGGGTTGGGTGACATCACAGGTCACTAAAGGAATTTAAACATTTCAGTTTACATCATAAGGTTATCAGTTATACAGAGCATGGGTTATGCAGAGGACAAAAGGTCCTGTTACATTTTAAGTTACATTACAAGGTTGCTAGTTATACAAAGGCAGTAAAGGCAAGGATTATATAAGAGAACATTTGAAGTTACATTGTAAAGCCACTCGTTAGAGAAGTTTACACACAGAAAGGAACATTATGTTATGAAGTTTGTCTAGACCTGTCGGCTTGGTCTTGGAAGGTATTCTGGCAGGCTTCTATTTAAAATTTTTATTTTCCTTACATTCCCCTCTCTTTTAGTTTATCAGAAAAATCTTTGTAAGAGATGTTGGCATTTAGAGCTGTGTAGGAGATACCAGACCTGAGGGTAATACTATTTGTTTTTTAGTAAAGGAAGTGAGTCAATTTAATAAGCAAGATCCTATTAAGAGCATAAGGAGGAGGTTTGTCAGTGGTCCCAACGGAGCTCCTGGCCATGGCTCCCAGTTTCCCAGGGAGCTCCACCAGTAAGAAACCGTCTGCCTGCTGGCCAGTCCTGCTGGTTTATTCAGTCTCACAATTTGTGGCAGTTTCTCTAACACTGGATGTAATAGCATAATAGCAGCATTCTAATTTTAAGCAGGTACCTCACTGTTGAGCAGTGGTTTGGGACCACTGCAGCCAAGGAGTCACTTTGATCTTGGAGTGTGTCGAGTGCTCCTTGAACAGCTGTAAAATCATCTGCTATTTGCGTACCCAGCTGCAGGTATTGCTGGTGGCCCACTCCCAGGGCAGTGGCACTAGGATCGGACTCCCTATAGTCGCTACCCTGGCCAAAACTGGCAGCACCACTGGGTCACATTTTTGGCAATGTTGGTGGGCAAATGTGGGGCCCTGTGGACTGGAGTAGACAGGTTAGGCACAAGGTAAGTGAGCACACAGAGATTCATTTTTGTGCTTGAAAACATCTGAGTGGCTCCATCAGAACAAATAAAGTCCATGAAAGGCCATCTGGGAGTCTGAGGGAGCAATCAGAATTTATATGGTCAACTCAGACGTTTGGCTCTGCGGAGGAACCTGGGAGGCAGGTAGCATTTCCCCACGCCTCTGTTGTGTAGGGCTGGAGTGAGGCACCGGGTGTAGAGGTAGAGGTAAGGTTGGTGCCATTTAAGGTCAGGTTTAAGGCACAGTAAGGGAGACCTGTGAGGAGCACAAAGAGCTTCCCGATTTAGGATCCACTACCTGGAGGCCCTAATAGGTGCTGTTAACTAAGTGCAGTAGGTTTGGCTTGGTGGGGGCCTGTTTAGGACCTATTTGACTAGGGTGCCAGGGACACCAAAGGAAACAATGGTGTCTTTAGTATAGGGACCCTGACAAGGGGCATAACAAAAACCTTTTTAAAGATTATTATCATTCTTGGGTATTTTCCTCTACCATCAATTCAAACACCAAGTTGATGACCCTGTGCCCAATCTTCATGGTCGAGGTTTTTTTTTTTAATTTTATTTAAAGAGAGGAGAAAAATAAAGCAAAACAGAAAAAAAGCGTAGAAACAACACAGAATTTCAAAAAAAATGAACAGTAAGAAATCACTAGTTGATACATTACATATTGTCTTCTTGGATGTAGTTGTTCAAGTCACAAAACTAAAGAATACAAAGTGGACATTCACACAGTGAGGCTACAGACAGTTTTGTTCTCTGATCCAACAAAAACTTAGCAACCTAATTATCAATCCTACACCCTTAAACATACATGCAGTTATATCCGGCATAACAGCAATAGATACAATAGTATACCTGGTTTTCTTCACAGTAGTTCTTCCTTCAATCAGGTAAAGCAATATCGAAGGAAATACCGAAATTATAAAAACAGAATATTCACTATAGCAATACCATTGATCAGAACAGAGCAAAACAGATGAAAATATTTGCCTTCAAAGAGATGGCAGAAGAAAATCCCCCTTATCTGCTATATGGCCTATAGTCAAACTCTTAAGACATGCTCAGATCTCTGGCTCTCACTTGATAGCGGTGTTTGTGTGTGTGTGTGTGTGTGTGTGTGTGTGTGTATGTTTGATTCTTAGCCTGCACCCTGGTAGGCTCACAGCCACCCACCACAGGGGTGAACTGGCTGTCTGTTTTCCCAGTGCCCCAAGGTCAAACATGACGTGTCGCGGATCTCAGGAAATGCTGATATGGTTCTTGCCCTGGGGTGCCCGTGGCTTGTCAGGACACAGCCACTTACCAGAGTGGCATGCTGGCGGCTGCCTCTGGTTGAGGTTTTTGATGGTATATTTTATTAGATTACAGGTTCCTAGTTGGCACCCTGGACTTTGATGAGACTCAGTAAAAGGAACAAGTTCTCAATTGTATGTTCTGTACCAGTGTAAAAGAGATTTTGGGAGCTCCAACTGTCACAGAAGCAATCTTTTATCCCATTACAGCAACCTCTATTGAATGTCTTCCTATATCTTTGGTTCCAACCAAGGCAAATGCATTTGTTGTTAGTCTGATGCTCATGTTAACAGTCTAAGCCTCTGAAGCCCAAGGAAAAGGGGCTGGTTATGTTGGGGCAGGGATCAAATTACCAGTTATACAGTGGCCTGACAGGGGTCTTATCTGGTTCAGTTAAGAAAATTTATAGTGTCAACCAATTGGATTTGGAATTCCCAGTGCCCTGAATTTTTAGAGCAAGGATGGGGAGCCAAGCAGTCTGAACAAAAAGCACAGGATAAAAGTGACAGTCAATTTAACCATAGGAAAGGCAGTTCAGAATACTGAATCCAACATTTACTACAGGTAGATTAGAACAAAAGTGATCCTCTGGGGACACAGACCAGAATCTTAGGATGAATACTGAGGCTATCAGGAGGTAGGGGAATAGAAGCCAATCTGGATAGCAAAACATGAATTATTCAGGGAAGGTACTCTTGTGTATAGCTTCTATTCAGCTTCAGCCATGCACTGACCCATCAGCTTCTTGAGTGACAAGAGCAGGACTTTGAGTGTGTTGTCTCCTCAGAGTTGTCTTCAAGGGAACTGATTCACCTAAGTAGGTAGGGTTTACAGCAGCTGTCTGGGTGAACTTTCTTGATCCAAGAGTGATGGATCCATGGCTGGATTTCAGAAACCTTTATTGCTATAGGAGTGGTCAGAATAATTAAGTAGGGGCCTCTTCAGACAGGCTGTAGGGGCTCCTTTTTCCAATCCTTAATCCAAGCCATATTCCCAAGGTTATATGTGTGGGCAGGTGTGTCTGTGATATGGCAAGCCTCTCAGCTATATTTTTATGCATTTGAGAAATGGCCTTTCCTAATTGTGTAAGTTGCACCTGCAGAGATGTTATCTAGCTAATATAGTTCTCCCTGGAGACCGCTAATTATGGGTGTGGGGGGGTCTCCCATATAAAATTTCAAAAGTTGTATATCTCATGGGCTCTGGTGAGTTTCAGATCTTGAGGAGGACCATGGGAAGCAAATCTACCCATGGAGCCTGAGTTTCTTAATTTAGTGATATTTAGTCAATATTGACTTTTAAGTCCTATTCATCTTTTCAGCTTTCCAAGAGCTTTGTGGTCTGTATGTTATATATATGTTCCACTTGATCTTTAATTCTTTAGTCAGTTTCTGTATTACTTATACCACAAATGCAAGCCCACTGTCACTGCCCATAGTTAGGTGTAGGCCATATCTAGGGATAATGTCTCATAGTAATTACCCAAAAAACATCAGTGGCTTTTTTCTTCTGGCAGAAAATGCTTCCAGCCACCCAGAATAAGTCTAGACCATTACCAGGAGATATTTGTATCCTTATACACTATTTAACTTCTGTAAAGTCTACCTGCAAGTTTTCAAAAGGGGAAGGTCCAGCATGTTGGATACTAGGTGGGGGTTTAGGTCCAGTTGGGCATTCAGTCTTTGCACAAACTTGTCATCTCTGACTAACAGAGGCACAGATTGAGGGTAATTTTGGAATATAATAATATTAACTTAGAAGCTGATTCATGGCAATTTTTCCTCCATGGGTGATATTATGATGATGTTTTACCCAGACGTAGGCTAAATTCTGTGGAACTTTCATACAGTTGTCCAGTAATGTCCAAGCACTGTTGGGTCCTGTAGGTCCCTTCTGGTGGTCCCTGTTTAATTTCTTCCTTGGAGTTGTGGAGGGGCCTGCAGATGAGGTTGAGGACAGTTTTAGGGGGTATTTTATGTTGAGTTTCCAGATTTTGTATTAAATCATTTGTTCCCCGGATGGAGCCCTCTGTCTCCAATTTGGCAGTTTCATCTGCTTTGTGATTTCCAAGAGTGACAGTGTCTTTTACTTTTTGGTGCTCTTTGCATTGAATCATGATGATCTTCACAGGTTTCCAAGTTGCAATCATGAGTTGAGAAATCTCATTCTTGTTCTTAATTTGTTTTCCTTCTGCCATGAGAAATCCACATTCCTTGTACAACATTCCATGGGCACAAACAGTGGCAAAAACATACCTTGAATCTGTGTTTACCTTTTTCCCTTTTGCCCAGTTGAGAGCTTGTATCAGAGCCCACATTTATCACACTGAGAAGATCAGTTTTGGGGAAGAGGTCCAGTGAGGAACACCTCTACAGCAGTGATGACAGTGTAGCTGGCCTGGTGTTTTCTACTAAGCTACTTCCACTCATAAACAGGGTGTACTCAGCATCAGAGAGTGGTTCCATCCATAAATCTGACTAGCTAGTACAGAGCTCATCAGTTAAGGTGAGACTGCCATGGTCTGGTGGGCCAAGCTCAGTGGACAAGGAGGCGGCCGGGTTTAGGGGTTTGATCAACTGAAAAGTAAGTTGAAATTTCCAACAAGCAACAAGACAGAAGCCTGCAGCACCTCAAAATTCTCTAAGCTACCTTTCATTTTCAGGCTTTGGAATGGAATAGATGACTACTTTTCTTTTAGGACCCAGATGTCTGAGTTCTTTTTTCTAAGTCAAATCCTGAATAGCACACTTTTTGTTTACATATGTGAACTCTTTTCCAAGAGACTTTATAGCCAGTGACCAGTAAAAGGACTTGTGTTCCTTTACAGTAGTTCATCTTGCCTGGACATCCAATTAAAATGTCATCTATATAATGTATAAGAGTACATCTAAATTCTTCATGTTGAAACTGGCTAAACCAGTTGCCAGTGCTTCCCCAAAAAGGGTGGAGGAGTTCTTAAAACCTTGAAGTAAATGGGTCCAGGTAAATTGGCCTTTCTGTCCTATCTCTGAGTCTTTCTATTCAATGGCAAAGAGGGCCTGGTTCGTGGGCACAACCCCCAAATAGAAGAGAGTGTCTTAAGTCTAGAGAGGTGAATCAGGCAATATCAGGGGGAAGCAAACCCAGGAGAATATAAGGATTGGATACAATTGAGTGCAGAGTTGTAGTGGCTCCATTGATAACATGTATATCATGCACTGGTTGGTAGTCCCTATTTGGCTTTTCATCAGGAGAAGGGGTGTATTCTAAGGTGACTGGCAGTCTACCAGGATTCTGAATTGGTGGGACTGGATGCCAAGTCAATCTTCTCTTGACATGGTGTATTGTTTATCAGCAACAGAGTTTGCAGTGGGACAGAGATTGACTACCAAGGGGATATGATTGATGTCAAGCTCCAGAGGTGAGTTCTCTGCCCATACCTCTGAAAAGGAATTTCTCAAAACTACAGGGTACTGACTGTCAGGTATTTCAGGCTGGTATAAATGCCATTCTTTTTCTTGGGGTACAGGCAGAGTTAATGCCAAGCTTGCAGCAGTGGACCTGAGCATGAGAGGAGCTGGCTGCTTTGGAGCAAAAGAGGTTGTTACCTCTAATTTGGAGAGGAGGTCATGTCCCAGGAGATGAGTGGGGCACTTTGGCATGTACAAAAATTTATGTTTGATAAAATGTCCACAAATTTCACAGGACCTGCTCTGAAAAAATTTCTTTTCAGTTGGGGTTCCAGTGGCATCAACAACTTGGACTTTCGGGCATGTTAGAGGAGTGACAGGCTGGGTCACAACTGAATATTCAGCCCATGTCCATCATAAAATTCGTAGGTTTTCCCCTGCTCTGGCAATGATCATGGGCTCCTGGGTGCCCGATCTAATGGAGCCTGGTCTTCCATATTTGCTGTCATCAAGGAGAGGAAGAAGAGGTTCATGCTAATGTGGCTTTAGACAATCAAGTTTCTTTGTGTCTGGCAGATGGAAGGGGCATTTATCTTTCCAGGGTCCAAATTGTTTGCAGCGAATACACTGGTTAGCCAGCAGGACATAGGGCCCACCACTGCTTTTAGGCTGTGAAGCTTGTGGGGCTCCCTTGTACTGGTTGCTGCAGTGGAATTGGACTTGGTGGGGTATTTCAGGAACATTGCAGCCAAGAGAACAGTGTTCCACTGGGCTCTGCAATCTTCCTCACACTGTTCCTCCCCACTTCTTGGTTCACAAAAACCTTTTGAGCAATCTGAAGTAACTGAGTGGTGTTCATGCCAGCAAAGCCATTGAATTTTGGCTTTTCTTCCTGATGTTGGAGGAAGACTGAGCAAGGAAGGCAACGTGGACCACTGATTGATTTTGAGGTGCCTCTAGGTCAAAGGATGTGTAGACCCATTAGGGTTCAGAGTCTCTCATAAAATTTACAAGACTTTCATTGGGCTCTTGAATGATTTATGTAATTTTTGGCATGTTTATTAGTGTCCTCCCTCCTTCCTTGAGCCCTGCTATAAGAGCAGTGCAGTATTGATCCAGGGCCTAATGGCTCTGTATTGTATTGAAGTCCCAGTTTGGATGCACTTGGGGGAAGGCAGTGTTTACTCAAGCATCAGGATGAAACACAGTGGTAGGGACTTTGGATTTTAGTCAAGCCAGGGCACCATCTTGAGTGTGGAGGTGTTCTTCAGTATTAAACAGAGTCAAAAGGAGTTGGTGGCAGTCATCAGATATTGACAAGTGGTGCAAGGAGGCCAATCATTGCTTGAGGTTTCTCCGAGTAAGGTGGATTGTGGTGTTTCCAATTCAGGAGATCAGCTGGGCTAAATAACTGATGATACATCAGGGGAAGTTGGTGGGGTGCACCTCCTGGGGCTCCAGGGTAGACATGGAACTGCAGCTGGAGATGAACTGGAAGTTCAAGCTGAGTGGTAGAGTGGAGGCCGCCGTGGCTGATAGGCTGCCAGTGTTTCTGCCCATGTTGACAGCACCTGATAAGGAATCAATCTAGGATCTGGGAGGCACTGCAATAGTTATAGACATTGGAGCTGTGGTGTCTGGAATAGCACTGGGGGTTCCAGGTGGGATGGAGGCTGCATAGGCTGGATGATGGATGGAAAAGGTGGCAGAGGCAGGCCTCCCGATGATGAGAGAGATTCCAGGGCAGAGGCTTGGGTAGGCAGTGTGAGTCCAGTGGAGTCAGGATAACTGATGCAGCCAAAGGGCCACTAGTGAGTGCCGTTGCAGCAGGTGAAAATGAGTGTAGATTCCAAGGTGTGCTTGGTGGCGATATCAGTGGCACTACAAATTCTGGGAGTGAAGTGGCAGCAGCAATTCTGGTTGTGATGGCAGCAACTGCAGCCACTGTTCCTGGCTGAAGTTGTGATGGCACCAACAGTGGCTGTGATGGTGGCAGCAGTGGCCCTGACTGGGCATATTCTAGTAGGACGGGGTCCTCTGAAAGTGGCTGTGGTGGTGTCAAGGCCAACTGGACAGTTTGTGGTCCAAGACTGTATAGTGAAGGTAGATTGGACTCAGGTCTTCAGGTAGGACTGGATAAAGCTTCTCCAGTTTGTGGTGGGCCTAAGGATCTCTGGTGGTCTTGGGATTTTTTTTTTGACCAATAGAATAGTCTTGTTGTCATGCATAGCACAGAATTGGAGCCAAGGTGACAGGCTTTGACATGAGTTAAGCCAGGAATGAATGTACAGAACTGGCCCAGGTGATTGGTCTTAGAGTCCAGACTTGCTGGACGGTTGCAACATTGAGACTTCCTTCAGCAGCCCATTAGGGTGCAGATTTGGCCAGTCAATCTCACAGAAAGCCTGGAGCTTCTGGGGTTTCATTTTATTCTGAGGTCATCAGCAAGTCCTCTTTTGAAATTCCTTAGCATATGGTCTAAGATTGTGGGTTTACTCTGGTTGGCACCCATCCTATCTTCTGACAGTGTGGTGTTGTGCTGTTGTACAGCGATGAAACAGAAAAAGGATGGGTATTCTTCAAATGAGAAACCAAATGCTCATCAGCTCTAGCTGCTCCCTCATGGGGCACAGGTTCATCTGAGCAATAGGTACACACATACATCGCTGTACCAGGTCAGTCTCCAGTACACAAAGGTACTGAGTCAAACCCTCATTAAAGATGTTGAGTCACCACTGAACCACTTACATAAGACTACAGCAGAGATCTGACCCAATCAAGCTCCATGGCTCTAAGGTTCTGGGTGTGGAAGGGAGACCTCTCACTGTGGAGAACAGTAGAACAGCCTACTGCTTTCTCCACCTGTTACAGTCTCTCACACAACCATTCAACAGGCGTTCAGAGGTTAAACACTCCCGCCCCTATCCCTCATGGGTGGTCTAAACTAATGCAGGTGATAAGGCTTCCATTCTGCCCATCTCTGGGCAAGATTAACTGACAAACTGACAGGGGTGCCCCTCCGGCTTACCTTATCTGATGACCCAACTGTATCCTTACCCACTCTTGTGGGTGCAATGAGGGCCAAGAAAGCCAAACAGGGGATGGTCCAGGGCCTTCAAGGGCACTCTTAAGAAATCTGGAGGGTGCACCTTCCTGTTGAGGGGGCTGGAGAGACCTCCCTGCCTCAGTCATCAGGCCTTAGAGAGTGATGTAAGCAGTCAGCATGGTTTTCTCAGTCAGGGAACAAAGGAATGTTACAGAAAACAGACCAAAGGTGGGAAGCAAGGGCACAGAGGAGCTTAAGGAGGCAGTTTATTATCTCAGTAGGCTTCTGACTAGGGTCTCTCCCAAAACCCAGAGCCCCACCCAGTGGACCTTCGAGGCTTGTAAAGGGAATGTAAGCAAGAAGCTGCAGAGACAAAATCGGTGCATATGACTGGAGGGCTGGGTGACTTCCTGGGTCCCTAAAGGAGTTTAAACATTTCAGGTTACATGGTAAGGATACCAGTTATACAAAGCATGGGTTATACAGAGGAAGACATGTTCTGCTACATTTTACAGTACAAGGTAGCTAATTATACAAAGGCAGTAAAGACAGGAGTTACACAAAAGAACACTTGAAGTTACACTGTAAGGCCACCTGTTAGAGAAGTTTCATAAAAACAGGAACGTTCTGTTTTCAGGTTTGTCTGGACATGTCTGCTTGGTCTCCATGGGCATTCTGGAAGGCTTTACTTAAAGTTTTTGATTTTTCCCTTACACGTTCTCCGCGATTAGTCTTAACAGTGTGTTAGTCAGGTTGTATTTTAGGTCTCACTTCCACAAATCCTTCTCTTCCCTTCTCTGTATTTCTATTCAGGAGCAAATAAAATGAAACAATGACATAGAAGTGACAGTGAAAAGAGCTCTGGGGTGAAAAACGTCATTCAGAGTTAACCTTAGGGACAAGTGAATCTATTCTTTGGGAAATTTCTTTTCCTCAAGTTTCAATAATTTTAAAAACACTGAACACAGAAATGGTGGTATTGTAATAAAGTAAATTACCAAAGATTATCAAAATTTCCTCTATACTTGTCTTCAATTTCAAAATAAATTTCTGTTTAGATGAATAGTATAGCAATAATTTAAAACATTTTACTGGGAACATATATTTCTATTCTCTTTTTGTTTCTCTGTTATCCTCTGTATACATGAAGTATGTACAGTATTCAGGTGTATGTATTACTTTGTGTGTGTGTGGTGTGCTCATGTATGTACTGTATATGCATTTATATATTTTTATCACAATATTTTAAGATCTAAGTATACTATAAGATAAGTAAATTTAATTTATTTTCAAGAAAGCAGAGTTACAGAGAGTTTAAATAGCACACTAAGACCAAACAATGTGCCCTGTTCTTGGATTGTTTGAGACCCTTTTTCTCTTTTCTCCCCATACTGGAGATTGAATCATGGAGCTACAGCCTTTTTTATTTTGAGACGAGGCTCTGCTAATTCACTAAATTGTCTAGGTTGGGTAAAACTCTTGATTTTCAGCCTCCCGGAGAGCTGACATTACAGGGTTAAACCTCTGCACCAACCTTTTAAGCTCTTTTCTGACTTGAGCAACTCAGTCTGAAAACCTGCATAGAAAAACCTGCTTTGGAGAACAGTCTGTTATTTGAAAATATTTATCATAAACTAACCACTTTTAGAAAGAGTTATCCCAAAACATTTTGGCCTAGCCAGGAGATTTCAGAAGCAATTTGACTGGTTCTTAATCTTGAACATTTACATGTATAAATTACTAGATAAATAGTTTTGAGCTGATTGACTGGCAAGTTAATGAGCTAAACAATCTATTTAATGAGTCTTTTAAGCCAAGGATGTGAATGTCAAATATACTAGAACATTACTACATGATATCCTTTATGAATCCATCTATCTATCTACCTATCTATCTATCTATCTATCTATCTATCTATCTTATTTTTTGTGAATTCAAACATATGATTTTTGGTTTTGATGTCACATGTTTCACATGTTTTGGGATTTTCTCCTCATTAATTATCACTTATATGAAGTATACAGGCTTATTATCACTAATTAATTCTAATTTCAACAGTTTTGTGTATCTCCTGTTATAACTTGTATCCAGATGTCCTCCAAAGCCTGATGTGCCCATAGATGAGGCTTTTCAGAACTGACTGGATCTGGGGTGTGGGACACCTGGATTAGGGAGTGTGGACTAAATTTGTCCACTGATTGGAATCACATAGTTCTGGGTGTGACTGAATGGATTAACCCAAAACAGAAGCTCCACCTTGGGTGTGGATAGCACCACCAAAACACTTGTAGGGGTAATGGGATAAAAAGGAGAGGCAGGTTTGCTGCTGCTGCTGCTGCTGCTGCTACTGCTGCCACACCATGACCTGTTTCTCCTGTGTGACACTCCTCTGCCATGTCACCCTGCATAGAAGACAGATACCTCTACAAACTAACCCGAAATGAACCTTTTCTCTTACAACTTTGTGTATCTGGTATTTTGTCTTAGGAATGAGAAAAGTACCTAAGATACTTCTCTATATTTTGTTTATTCTTATCTACATTAGATAGAATTTAGGGATTACTGTTGAGTGATGAAATGGATTAAGGAATTCTGATTACTGTGGAGTTGATTAAAATCTAAATATACACTTACTGGGCACAGCTTTTACCTTGGTAGCATTTTGAAAAATCATCCAAATCAATATATGGTACTTTAGATCAACATGTAATTTTTTTTCTCTCTGCTTTTTTTAGTATCTTCTGAGCATTCACCAATTTGCCCATTTTCATTCTCTTTGTATGAATAAACCTGAATTTTTAGAAAAATTAAATCTTGATTACAGGTCATAGTAATGCTGGAATTTTTCCAACGTTTGAAGATTTCAGCTGCTGAATTTCACAGATTGTCCCATTGTCAATCTCCAGGGAGCCCTTTTAAAGCTTGGGCTCTAATGTGGGTATAAGTACCATGGGGAGGAGGCTGGGATCTTCTAAAAACATCATCAAGGATAAATATATTGCAGATAATGACAGGAGAATGAGGGTTGCATTTTCTTCTTTATAAACATACATGGTAGCCTTTTATAAATTTAGCTTTTTATTGAATCTACAGACATAATTGTGTTTGAGGGTATAAGACATATTTCAGCATAAATTACAAGTGGTTTCTGCATTCACAGCATGCATTTCCATGACACACAATTTGCCTTTTTTTGTTTTTGTTTGGTTTATTGAAACAGGATCTCACCATGTAGATCAGGCTGGCTTTGAACTCACTGTGGTTAGCTTCAAACTTGTAGTGATCCTCCTGCTTTGGCTTCATCACTGCTGAGTTTACAAGTGTGCACCATCAGGCCTGGCACAATCTACCTCTATTTCATAAGGCATATTCCATCTTCACTATGTCTTTACTGTCAAATGTATTGCATGTATTTGTGCTATGTTGTGCTTTCTCAAAGTGGGCCCCATATTATCTCTTATCTGATATGTTTTCTTGCAGTTTTCCAAGTGGTATTTGTTCCATGAAGAGGTGGAGTATAAGTTCCTTTTCTTTGAACTTGGGTGGACTTTGGACGAAAAAGAGATGCCATTGTGTGATTCTTGATGTTAAGTCATGAAAAGTGACATATTCTAGTGGGTTTCTCTGGACACATGCCCTAGGCACTACTGCCCATGTTCTGAGAGAGCCTAAGAACTCACATGCAGAGGTCAGAGGTAGGAGACTCCAGCAGTGAGCCTTGATCATGAGATACAGGAGTGAGGAATCCTTCAGATCTTGTATCCTCAGCTGTTAAGCCCTTGCAATTCCTTTTAGTCCAAGACAAAGCCCCAAATACAGAGCAGAGACCAGTGGTCACCTGGGTCCTGCTCAAACCCTGACCTATACCATCTCTGAGCATTAAACATAGGGATTTTTATGCCTGTAAGACAAATTTTTTTCACAGAAATTGACAGTGTGAACACACAATTTAACAACCATTTAAAAAGGCCTTTTATTTGCTTTGAATATTTTAAAAATTATATCAAGCTAGATCTCGTGGCAGGGTTTTATCTTTATTTTTTTATGACTGTCCCTTCAGAATTATTTTCCACTGAATTTTCCAGGGATGTTCAAAAAACCATGCATGTTGGAGAGTGAAATTAAATTTGCAAGTAATTTTACAAGTTGATGAATTAGTAGAAATTTATTTTATATAATCAAAATTGGAACAAGACTAATTCAAAGTTTTTCTTATTTGTGATAGGATAATATTTAAAGATCTAGTAAAGACATTTCAACTGTTCTGATTTGTATACAGAATATAAATAACTATACATTATTCTTTACACTTTGATAGGAAAGTCAAGGAAAATTATTAGAGAATTTACTGTACCTTACTTACAATAAGACTATGTCTTACTTAAGACATTTCTAAGGTTTATCAGTTTTATTGATGAATTCTGGAGGAACCTTCCTAGTATCTGACATTTGGTAGGTAGCACCTGTCTCTGAAATTCTTGTAGAAGTCATGTATAAGGGCTTTGAGGCTCAAATATTATTTTCCTTACTTCTTAGTTATATATTAACCTGCCTTTGATTTTTGTCTCATTTGTTGCTTTTATAAATCTTGACTGACAGCAAGCTGCTGGCTCCTTCTTTTTTTTTTTTTTAGTTTTTTTTTT
>PVLA01007553.1:85040-103421 GCA_004027455.1 Hydrochoerus hydrochaeris | reverse complement strand
ACAGTAGGGGCAACTACTCTGAAGATGACAGGATTCAATAGGATACCCATTCTGGTTTGATTGTTAACTGCCTTTGAAGTCCTATAATGTCTCCAATGTTTAGATTTTATTAATAGTGTAAAGCAATGCTAAGTTTATATTATATTTGATGATATAGACAATTTTATTGAAAATAACAAGAGACATCATAGTGACTACCGTAGGTCACCTAGTGTTGTGTTTTTGTACGTTCTTTTCATTTCGTGTTTCTCTAGGAATTTGTATTGCTGACTTGATTTGTTTCTTCCTCTAATACAGAAAGGCTAGGTATATGTGTAGAGACTTATACATGTGTAGAACTTCTAAGTAGTTTACAAGAATGGATTATAGTTATTGTAAAGAAAAAAAAAGGAAAAGAGAGTATTCTAAAGGGTATAACTGCATGTATGTTTGAGTGTGTGGAATTAATAACCATGTTGCTAAAGTTCTAGTTGGATGGATGAGCAAAACTGATTGCAGTCTCACTGTTTGGATGTCCACTTTGTGGACTTTACTTTTGTAACTTGAACAACTGCATCTAAGAGGAAAGTATGTAATTATCAACTAGTGATTTTTTACTGGTTACTATTTTTTTTCTGTTTTGTTTTGTTTGTTTTTGAAATTTTATATTGTTTGTACCCTCTTTGTTTCAAAATTTTTTCTTTAAATAAAAAATTTTTTTAAAAAAGCAAGAGGAGGAGAAGAAAGTGCTCTAAAAGAGATAGCTGTATGTATACTTAAGTGTGTAGGATTGATAACCATGTTACTAAGTTTTTGTTGGATCAGTAAACAGAAATGTTTGCAGCCTCACTGTTTGAATGTCCACTTTGTATTCTTTAATTTTGTAACTTGAACAACTATATCCAAGAAGACAATATGTAATGTATCAAATAGTGATTTCTTACTGTTTATTTTTTTGAAATTCTGTATTGTTTCTACCCTTTTTCCTGTTTTGCTTCCCCCCTCTTTAAATAAAATTTTAAAAATTAAAAAAAATTGAACCATGAAAAAAAAAATCAAGCAATGCAAATTAGACTTCATTTTCATTTTTATTATATTGACTTGTTTGAATGGTGCTTCTTTAAATGCAGTATCGCATGGAGAAATGATTCAATAAGTCTTGGATTTATAAAAGTGGCATTATTCTTTCTGTAATAAACATTGCAGATTTCAGACATATTCCTTTATTTTTGTGTCTGAATTTAACTTTTATTTTTTATTTATTTTTAAAAATATTATCCAGCCCAGTAGTAAAAACAGCCCCAAGCATTGCACATGCTGTATCTGAGGAGTTTTTTAGATGGAGGGAGAGGAGGGCGGAGACTTCAGTCATGTGGAACATGTGTGGGACGAATCTATAAATCTCATCTCTTAAGGCACTGCTGAACCTGTGTACCTGTATGACTCATGTCTTAAGACAACGATAATTTTTTTTTCAATGCTGGGATCAAACCCAGCAATATTCCTAGCCCTGACAGTGGTATCTTTTGAGCTGTATCTTGTTCCATCCTGACATTTTTATTAATTTCAAATACCCTCCAGACAGTGCACCCATCTTTTGCCTGCACCAGCCACTCCCGCCTACTTCCAAGATGTATCACCAAAAACTGGGAGAGCTCCAGAGTCCTCTATTCCTGGCTGGCCTTCAGGCAAAAGCCAAAGACTAAATCTCTGCTATTTTTCAATTCTATATCTTTTCTAATGCTGTTCCCTCTGCCTGGAATTCCTCCCACACCATTCTACATTCTATCTTATTTACTTATTCGCTTTAAGATTCAACTGAATACAGCATTCTGCAGGCAGCTCCTCTGCTCACTCAAGTCTGAGTCCTTTCTCCTCCTCTGATTTCTCCTACATACAGAATTCCTGCACTGGCCACTACTCTGTTCATGACCCTAACTTCTCCCACTTACTATGTGCAAAGCAGTATTATTCATTTTCATATTCCAGGATTTAGGGAAATACAGATGCTCCTCCACTTACAAAGGGGCTATAAGCTGAAAGTATCACAAGTGAAAGATGAATTAAATACACCCAACCTACAAAATAGCATAGCTTAGCAACACAGTACCCTGTAGAGTATCAGGTCGTTCACCTTTGTAATGGAGTGGTTGAGTGGGTACTGCCATTGGTTATCACTGTCCAGCATCATGAAAAATATCTTCACACAGCTCAGTGGCATAAGCGCCTGCCTGGCAAGCACGAGGTCGTGAGTTCAATCCCCAGTACAAAAAAAAAAAAAAATCTTCACACATATCACTAGGTTGGGAAAAGATCAAAATTTAAATCTTGAAGTGTGAGTCTTTTGATTGTGTATTGTTTTTGTACCATTGTTAATTCCAACTGTCTTAAATGAGAGGTCATCTATACTTGTGATGATAGTACGAACTAATGACAAAGGTGTTTACATTGTGTTGCGACATAAGTCTTAAATTCTTCTTAAAAAACATTTATTTTCATGCAAAAACAATATTTGGAGCATGCCTTTAGTGTTTCCTCCTTTTTTTCTTTCTGTGGCCCTTCAGGAACATCTTGTGAACTTTCCACTCCTTTCAATGCTAAGGTTGGTCTCCACCTTGATTTTGCAACATTTGCAATGTGAAGATGTTTCTGAGTTTCAAATAATGTATTCCGACAAACCTCTGCAGGGCTTTTGTTTCCTTAAGATAGTGACAGAACCTAAGATTCAATTATTATTCATTTACCTCCACCAGTAAATAGTGAAAGAATTCAGAAATCTGAGCTATAATAACATGGAACTTTAAAAAGGCAGTTGAAATCAATGAGGGCTGAAGATGGGAGATTTAAAACACACTTGATCAGAAAACAAATTGTGAAATGTTCTCTCTGAAATCAACAAAGAGATGTACTCTAAAACAATTCCCATTCCAGGGGAGAAAATATAATCTGATTCTCTTTTTCCATTTACAAATTGTTATGGTTGATACATTGTGTCAACTTGAGCAGTTTAGATGCTGAAGAGACTCATTAGGGAGTCAAAGTTCTTACTTTGTAAACATCCTCATCCTGTGCAAGAGGAGGGTAAGGAGATTTTGTTAATGCTACACAGGCCCTGGAGGAAGGGTGGCCTGTCTACAACATAGGTGAGGGAAAGAAGGTTGCTCTGCCCCATTTTTGTTCTAGCTGCTTTTGTTGGCTGCTGTCTTAAACTGTGGACTCTGCCATGCAACCCTGCCCTGGAGCCAGCTGATTATGGACCAAACCTCCACAAATAGTAAGCTAAATAAACCTTTCCTTTCATTATTTTGGGTGTCTGGTATTTTGTCCAAGCAACTAGAGAAAAATAATCAAGACAGAAACCTTCACCAAATCTTATACTTTCTTCCCAGCATCTCTCACAACCATTCCTTTATTTTCATTTTAATTATAGCAATATGTTGAATGTCCCATCACATCATATCATGTCTTATACAGTGTTTTCTTATGTAGTACTTAAGTGCTGAAAGTTTAAAAAGGGTTAGGAGTACTAGTGTGCTGGTAAATGTTTCACAACTATCCCTCTGGAGAAAGCTCTGTTAGGAACACTGGCCAATTTCCATGGTGTAAGTATTGCCTCTGAGGCAGATTTCAACTTGTTTACTTGATGTTGATGAATGAGGAATTGGTGAAAAAGGTAGATACCACTGGCTTTCGTCAGCCAGTGCCAGCTGCAACATGTCTGCTCTAGCACCTCAGTGGCTGGAAAATTTTTACCAAGTGCCACCTAGGTCAGGTTATCCTCAAATTAAGAGACTAACTTGAGCTTCTACTGCCTGTCATAGAAACAAACAAAAAATCATTCTGTCACTTAATTGGAAATTGTGTCAGCCATTTAAGTGATTTCTCTGCTTCTACCCTCCCCTCAAAGCTAGTCCAAAATTCTCCACAAAGCACCCAGAGAGATGTTTGTTTGGTTGGTTTTTGTCATACTGGGACTGAACATAGGGCCTTTCTACACCTCCAGCCCTTTTTGAAATTTTGAAACAGGGTCTTGCTAAATCCCCAGGCTGGGATTAAATTTATGATCTTCTTGCCTCAGCCTCCTAATGTACTGGACTTACAAGCATGCATCATGCCCAATATAGCAGAGGCTTTTAAAAGGGGGAAATGATCGACCTTTGGGATGAGGTTCAAATGCTGCTGAAAAGTAGAACAAGATTAAGACTGACAAGAGACCACTGGTATCGGTATTGTCAAGGGGGAAGTGTTGGTTGAGGAAGTTGAAACAGGAGCTGTCAACAACTTTTCAAAACAGTTTTGCAGTGTCGGGGGTGATGGTTATAAGGTATGAAGTTCAAGTGAGGATTTTTAAAAAATTATTGCCTTTCTAAGCATATTTGTGGGGTGCTGGAAATTATCCAGTAGAGGAAAAAGTTCATAGTGCACTAAAGAAAGGGAATTACTGGAAGTTCTAAATCCTTTAGAAAGCATGGGAGGCTGAGAGTCAGATTGCTCTTTGGTCAGAATAGGGTAAATTTTTCCCATTGCATAAGAAAAAAATGAGGCCCAGAATATCCCTAAAGCTGTTGGCCATTTCATCCTGGAAAGGTGAGGAACATTACAGAGCATTTCCATTCTCTCAGCTACTCACAGAGCTGAAAGTGCGTGGAGGAGAAACCGAATAATTATACACAAGGGCTGAGAAAAAAGCCGAACATGCCACTCTGGTGACTTGGGCAGCGGGAAACAAGCTTTAATGAGGATGTTGTGATGGATTTTTGGAGTAGTGCCAACAGTTCTAAACTGTGATTTGTGGCTTGTTGTGTGATTTGTGCGACCAAATCAGCAACTCAAGGGCAGATCCACGTATAGAGCAGATAGAGGAGAAAAAGAGTTAAGAATGTTTATACGCAACACATGGAAATGACAGAGGCTGGAGCGTGTGGTGGGTAGAGGCAGATGGGAGGCTATCTGGGAGTAGGGAGAGTTAGTAGTGGGTTAGAAGCATCAGGCAGAGAGCTCAAAAGAGCACTAAAAAGAAAATAATGGAGGGGCAGAATCTTTGTGGGGTGATCACAGAGAAGGATGCTTGAACACGAAGCATTCAGAAGTGGATTGTGTGAGAGGTGACGATGGAAGTTGATAGGATGAAAGAAAAGATCCTTTAAAGGAAAAAGGAGGGAGTGAAGAGTATCTGCTTCCCAGGCGCAAGATTCTTTTTTTTTTTTTTTTTTTTCTTTCAAATAACAGGAATGTTTTGGGAAGTGGATAGCAGGAACAGGATGTACCTTGTGAATCAGATGCCACTGAGTTGTTCATTCCACAATTGTAACTTTACATTGCACGAATTCACCGAGATTTAACACAAAAAATGAGGGCCTCAGTGGCCAGTGTAGAGCTACAGGAAGTGAGGGGGTGTGGAGGTGGTAGTGGGGTGTCGGTACTGTGCACCAGCGTGTGGTCCTGTGGATTCATGCCTCGCTTCCTTCATGACCACCCAACCGAATCTACGCAAGATTTGCTAGATTCAGCCTCCTAAATGAAAGGAAAAGGGACGAGAAATTCAAAGAAGAACAAACAGAGACTCATATCACAAAGAGTTGATAATCAAGGGAGAAAATACCAGGGGTGACTGAAACTGGTGAATGCCTGCATTTTTAAAAAGTTATTACAGTAAAAGACATGTTACCCAGAATGAGTCAATAAGCGTGTTTGAAGCCAAGTGGGGAATTTTAGCTATGTTGAAGGAGATTAATGGATGTGTATCTTTTACTGTAATAACTTTAAAAAAAAATTTTTTTTTTGGTACTGAGGATTGAACTCGCGACCTTGCACTTGCTAAAATATTTTTAGCATTCACCATATTTGTTGATCACCCCTTGTCAATCCACTATTTACAGTAATTTGTGTCAAATAAAAACGTTACCACATGTCCTCACTTTGCTTTCCCCACCAGAGCTGTCACTACATGGCTTCTGGCCCTACCTCAAAGTTAAAATGTCCATGGAAGGTAACTTTCTGAATCAGTTTAGTACCTCAAGGCAGCTGTGACTGTGCAATTAGAGCCATGAAAAAGGACTTTAGAACTGCTTCAGAACCCGGCAAGAACGACTGCATGCATTTGAAGGGAAGGAGTATTTTGAGGGGGAATTAATGGCCATGTATCTTTTACTATAATAACTTAAAAAGTTTTTTTTTTAAATGTTCGTCGTAGTTTTGGAACCATGTCCTCTGTACAACAGTTTTACCCAGATCAGCCTAAATGGGTCCATTCCAGTCATGAGACTTGAAGGCAGATGTTACGTTGTTTCATTTCTGTTACACTGAACATCTTCAGGAATTGTGTGTTCCAACTCACTTAAATTGTTCTTAGCACCTAAGCACTGATAAATATGTGCTTAATAAATATTGACTGACAGTATCTGCAGATAGTAAACATGTCAGAGTGATAGGCTCCAATAGCAATGGTCATAGCAATAGTGATAGTGCATGCTTATCTTAGTCTGTTGGCACTGATAAAACAAAATAGCTTAGACTGAGTAATATATAAACAACAGAAATTTATTGCTCAGGGTTTGGGAGGCTGGGAAGTTCAGGCTCCGGTGGAGCTGGCATCTGGTGAGGTCCTGTTTCTCACAGAGGACACCTTCTGCATGTTGTCACATGGCAGGCGGTATGATTGAGATCCTTCAACACAATCTTACACATACACTTCATGGAAGCAGAGTGTGCCTGACCCAGTCCCCTCCCAGAAGCTCCACCTCTTGCAATAATCAGAGAATAGGTTGGAACCTGAATTTGGGCATCACAAGCATTCAGATCATAGCAATGATCCCTCCTTGGTGCCAGGAATTTTCCTTAGCACTTACCATTATAAATGATATATGTATATCATCTAGTTTTCATAAAATTTTGTGAGGTAGTTGCCACTAGATGGGAGATTAGGCCAAGAAAAATTACCAGGGCCACTCAGCTAGAAAGTGGCAGAAACAGCTTTGAATTCTGTTTAAGTCACTCTGGACTCTACTTTCAAAGCCATCAGCTCTCTTTTTCACTTCCGAAAAAGCATGTTGCTTTGCACAGCAGGGCAGCTTTAGATGATGATAATGTGTTGCACATTTTATAAAGCTAGAAGAAAAGATTTTGAGTGTTTCTGCCATTTAAAAAAGGATAAATGAGCCAGGCGTTGTGGCACACGTCTGTAATCCCAGCACTCAGGAGGCTGAGGTAGGAGGATTATTGCAAGTTCAAGACCGGCCTGGGTTACAAAGTGAGTTCAAAGCCAGCCTGAACTGCATAACGAGACCCTGTCTCAAAAAAAGACAAAAATAAAATAAAAATAAATGTTTGAACAAATGTAAAATCTGATTTAAATATTACACAATGTATACATACACCAAAACATCAGATGGTACATCATTAATATGTATAACTTTATGGTTTTATGCTATTATTTAAAAATAAATGCAGTTTAAATTTTGAGAAAAGGCATTTTGCTATCTGTACTCTGAAGCTTATGGGACAGAACAAATTTTCTCACTTTGCAGAGCCAGGTAGAAATGAGAAAGATTCCAGTTGTCACACTGCCTTTGTTGTTTATATGGCTATTTCTGGTAAAATAACATTCTCTTCATCATGAAGGAAATAGTAGTGGGGTTTGAGTTCTGGTCTCAGCGATGTGACTCTGTGAACACACCCACCACTTCTTCTGACATGGTCATTGTGACAGGAAGCAGTGTATGTTGTGTATGAGGGGACATTTGCAAGAAATATGCTCCTGACTAGCTCTGAGACCTCCCCACACCTCATTTCCCACATTTTTACAATGGACAGTTGCTTTTACAATTTTTTTGGTAGCAAGGTTTTACATTTATTAAAGTAGGAAAAGAAACAAGCTCTGCAGAATGTATTTGGTCAAGTAAAAGGACAAAGAGAAGTACACTACGGCGTGAGAGAGGACTGTTGTGAAAGAACACAGTATCCCAGAGCTCAACGGAACGGAGAGGAGACGGTCTATTTGTATCTGTCACTCGTGAAGCTGATCTCAGGTCTAGGCCTTCCTATCCTAAACTGACTGAGTTCTCACAAGAAGTCCACATGCAGGGCCTTGGGAACTGCATGCATCCTGCAACTTTGCTATTAACAGGTCACACCCACTTTCTCAGCCAGGCTGCCAAGTCTTAACCTCCTGCCTCATTTCCTCCTGAAAGACACAAATCCCCGTAATTCTTTTTTTTTTTTTTTTTTTGTACGGGGCATCAAACTCACGATCTCACGCTCGGCCTGCCGGCGCTTATACCATTGAGCTAAATCCCAGGCCCACCCCGTAATTCCTTATCGGGTGCAGAGGGAGTCGCGGTTTCCATCTTGGTACAGCCATTTCCTGTGAAAGGGGCTAAAGGCCCTACCTGCTTGAGATTATGTGTGCTCCAGCTACCTCAGGGTGGTTCACCAGCTGGGTTGAAGAACAAAAACAGCTCCTTGAGTTCACCTTTACAGTCTATTCCTTTGTTCTGTTCAGGCCGAGAGGCATGTGTTTCTAAATTCCCTGAGTTTCTCCTGGCTGCTTCCACAAATACGTTATAGGATTTTGGGGATCTGAAATCTCCTTCTAGAAGTGGTTTGTTAGCTCTTCTTGTCTGGAACAAAGAATTGAGAAAAAAAAAAAAAAAACTAAAGGTAGAAAAAGAAACCTGCTCTGCAGAGCAAGTTTGGGCCAAGTAAAAGTAGGAAAAGTACTACACAAAACTGGGAGAGCAAACTACTGTGAAACGACACAATAGCCCACAAAGAAGATAATTATACTACCTTCTTCATAGAAAGTAGTATCAAATTTTGGTGAGGATTAAATATGATTATTTATGTAAATCATCTAGTATTATTTATGTAAATCATCTAGTGTAGGAGCTAAACAGGGTGAATGCCTAATGAATAAACCCTGTAATGTTTCTCTATGTCCTATTGAAGTCTAAACTCCTTAGCATGGTTTGGAAAGTCTTTCTTCAACCACTGAAAGATCCTCGTGTGCTTTATGGTTCCCTACATTCCTCCTATAAATCTGAGGTCCAATCATAACTGTATTGTTGGAGTTTCTTCTAGGTACTTTACTTTCTGGAGGTAACCAGCAAGATGTGTGGTGTAATAGAGACACAACCTTATTGTGTCATTCATGATTCCTCAGTGCTTTTGTTCAGAAGGAGGTCATTTCCCCTTCATTTTCAATGGAAACTAGGACAGATAACAAGAATTCTTAATTAGTGGAAAGTCCTCCTCACTTTAAATAAGACCGTATTCCTGATTTGGTAATTAAAATGTGCCTAGTCAAGAGATCAATTAAATTCCATTCAAAATGCAGGAGTTCCTTCTCTCTGTGAAGGCCTAGTGAGGGCATGTGTTCTCTCCCTACTCACCTCCTCCCTATGTACTAGCAACTTCTGAATCTGACCACAGCTGCAGGAAGCTCACAAAGGGCAGGTGCTAACCTTTATTCTCTCTTCTCTTCTCTTCTCTTCTCTTCTCTTCTCTTCTCTTCTCTTCTCTTCTCTTCTCTTCTCTTCTCTTCTCTTTCTCTCTCTCTCTTTAAATGGCAATTGATTGAAAAGCATACACAGATATTCAGTCCAAAGTGATGCAGTTTGTCAACGAGAACCCACAACATCATAATTCTCTGGTTGTCCCTCAATCACAGAGTGATTGAGACAGGACCTTCACTGGAGGCTACACAGGCTGGTTCTGCATTGTAGAATATGTAACACATAGTAGTTAGCTTACAAAATTTGATCAGCACCCACCCCACACCCCCATACTGGGTGACTTTTTATAACTAGCTATAGCTGGAGCCTTTATGGGTTGTCTAATGGTTCTTAACTCTTATACCTATAATCAGGATGAATGCATATAATCATATGTGATGCTAGAAGTCACATTTTTACCTTTGTCTTCTTATGGCTGGGTCCCTCTGCCTTTCTCTTTAGTCTTATTGTATCAGACCCTAGGCAGCTGGTGACAATTCTGTTTCCCATGGGGAATGCACTTGCTCCATGGGAAACATCTATGCATTTCTTTTTCTCTCAAGTGAGCTTTTTGCTTTCACGTTCTTGGGAGAGAATCATGCGCCAGCCCTTCGGCTTCTGTCAGTGATCCCATGGAAAGTTTCAGCACTGCGGGATGGGAGAGGATGGAGGCAGCATCTACCATGACTCCTACCTTAGTTGGCAGTACTGACGCAACAGCTTCCTTCAAAGAAACGTTTTCTCACATCTCCCTGCTCACACTTTTATGGTCGCTTTACAAACTCCATCTAGCTAAAGTGTGCAAGAATCTTGGAACCAGTTTGTCCACATTCCTTCATTTTCTATGCAAATTCTGTCCATGCGAGGCATCTGGCTCACAGCCATGCTGAGACTTGGGCCCACACTTATCCATTCTTTACTCACTTTGCTGACTCAGTCTATTTTCTAACACTCAGAATGTCTTTGCCTTTCCACTCCATGCACCCCCGAAGAGTAGGCAAATCCTCCCTACTCACACTACTTGCTTTCTTATGGTAGCATTTGCTAAGCTCTGTCACAACCAATCCACATTACTCACATGGTTATCATATCAGATCATACAACATACATGTCTGTCCCTGTACTCCATTGTGAGATTCAAATATGTTCCTGTGTGGAGCTACAGTTCAGTCATTTTCATCACAGTTTAGAATTTTTTAAAAAAGATTATTAGATGGAGTCATTAAAATAGTTTGGCATTGACACAAGATAGATAAAACCACGGATGGAATTAAGAGCTCAGAAGCAGCTTCAATCGGGTCTACACACTTGACATGACAGATGGCACTGTGAAAAAAGGGGGGGGGACTGATTTAAAATAAGCATCACTAAAAAATTAAAATGCTACATTAAATTTAAGATTTCGTGTTCATAAAAAGATACCATTTCAAAATGAAGAGAGAAGTTACAGAACAGGAGATTTTGCACTGTCTTTAACTGATAAGGATCTTGTATTAAAAATATACAAAGAGCTACAGAACAAAGCAAAAGTGAAACGACTCAGAAAATTGGGTAAGACACTTGAGCAACTCACAAAAGAGGGAATCTAAAAACGCCAGTAAACATAAGAAAGTACTCAGCCTCATTAGCAATTAGGGAAATAAAAGCTAAAAACCACACTGGAATGGTTAAAATTAAAAGGATTAACAATACCAATTACACATTATAGAAGCAACAAGAACTCTCAGAGATTTCTATAAGGAGTGTAAATTAGTGCAGACACTTTGGAAAACAGCCTGGAGTTATCTAAGAAAGATGAAGACATGCAGCCCCATGGCCCAACAATTCTTTTCAAGAGAAACCTGTGCACATGACCACACAGCAGGAAGACAAGTCCAAAAGTGTTGATAACTACATGAGCTATACTAGCTCAAAAGTAGAATTTTTGTGTTCATGAACCTGTGTTCATGTATAGTAAAATGAATGCAATAAAAATAATGTTATGCTCATACAATGAATTTAAACTCTGATGAAAATGACTGAACTGTAGCTTCACGCAGGAACATAATTGAATCTCACAATGTGAAGCAGGAAAAAAGTCACAAAATGGCATATAATATTCGATATCTTGTGCCAATGCCAAACTATTTTAATGATTCCATCTAATTTTTTTAAAGATTCTAGTTAATTAAGTGACTATATTTAAGAATAACAAAACTACAGTATTTTAGAATTCATATTTAGGTGGTCAAGCAAGGAAAGGGAAGTATCTACATTAAATTTTGGAAACTGGTTATTTTTGGGGTTAATGAAACAATTGTGAATGGAAAGGGCCTGTGTGTGTGTGTGTGTGTGGTCTTATACAGGGTGTTGGACAGCGGTTAAGTGGCTGTGTTTTATAATAATATATGAAGTTGTACAATTGTGTTTTTATACACTTAGCATTAACCTTAATATTGCCTCTTTATCTTTGTAACATGTCACATTCAAGGATGAAAGACAAGCAAATTAAAATGATTGAATGCCTTGGGTATCTTAACTGCAAATAACAGAAAGTGAAACCACAACTAGCTTAAACAAAAGAAACAGTAATAAACGAGGAGAGTGGGCATTAGATCAGGCTTAGATCACGACTTGTAACTGTGACCAGGTCCTGGTTTCTTTTTTATTTCAAGGTTACAGACAATCTCGGAATTACAATGGTTCAATTTATAATTTTTGACTTTACAATGCAATGAAAGCCATATACCTTTAATAGAAATCTTAGCTGGACCTTTGTCTCTTCTTGGGTTGGTGATACACAGTAGATACAATGGTACTCATAGAGTTGAGCAGTTACTTTGAGCGGTAGCTTCGTCAGTCATGCAATCATGATGATGAGCAGCCAGTACTCTACATGTTCTGCATTACTAAGCTAGAATGCTTGATAGAATAAGTGTAATACAATATTTTGGATTTATGTTCATTGGGATGTAATCCTGTTGTAACATGTGGAACATCTATATGAGTTTCCTCTTTCAGGTCCAGTTGGAAAGAAAAACTTTGCTCTCCCAATAGTCCAATCTCAAGCACTTTTGTTTAGTCCCACTCTGATCATCTTGATGTGAGTCAGCAGTTCTCCCACAGACTAATCATTAAGAGAGATAAAATGGACTGGTTAATCTACTCATGGTCAGTGGCCAATAGACCACATGACTATTCTAGCTTTGAGGTATTATTAGAAAAAGCAGAAGAATCACAATAACAAGGAGGCAACAAACACAGGTCTGACACTCAAGATCTCATCTGTTTAGTCAAATTTCATCATGCATGAAACCAACACTCAGGGCTAGAGATTTAGCTCAGTGGCATAAGCACCTGCCTTGCAAGCATGTGGTCATGAGTTTGATCCCTGGTACCAATAAAAAAAAAAAAAGAAAAAAAAAACAACTCACAATTTTGCATCACTCTGACTCAGGCTTAATCAGAACCAAGAAAATGGCTGGGTAGGACAGAGTACACCAACTGAGCTTCAATCAACAACAAAAATGCATTTCTTCATCTTCTTATTATTAGAGGTTCAAGTGCTCACATTAATTAAATGCAAAGTTGGAGGCTGAGGATGTGGCTTAGTGGTAGAGTGTTTGACTAGATCTTTATTGCAGAAAAGTAAATTGCAATGATAGCAATGTTAGAAAAAAACGAAGCTGCCTTATCTATCTAAGAACCAAGGCAATGAGCAAATCTTGATGGGCTGTTTGCTGGAAACAAAAGTTACCCATAAGTGACATTTTGAGAACACTAAGAAAATCTGAGTATTGGCTGGACAGTAGAAGATTTAGGTGAGGTAATGATAATCTGATAATTGATAATACTTGAGAAAGCTTTTTTTAAAATTAGGCTCGCTGGGCCGGGTGTGGTGGCTCATGCCTGTAATCCCAGTACTCGGGAGGCTGAGGCAGGAGGATCCTTGTGAGTTTGAGACCAGACTGGGCTACAAAGTGAGCTCAAGGACAGCCTGAGCTGCATAAGGGACTCTGCCTCAAAAAAAAAAAAAAAATTAGGCTCGCTGGTACATTTTAGGTATAATGATCATGTTCATTATGCAGAATTTGTACCTGTACATGATATAGCTTCTTTTTTTCCTTCATTCCCTACATTCCTTCAACTTCTCTTAAAAAGCTTAGTTTTTCCTTCTTTTCTTGTCATTTTTTTCTTTTCTTTTCCTTTCTCTGTCTAGTTCCCCTTCCCATTTGAACATACTTTTAAGTGACATAAATCAGACACACATGTAAATACCACATTGTTTTTCTGGTGTGAAAAGTCAAAAGTGTAAATAAGAACCAAAGTGTATACTAGATATTGTGAAATAGGTAGAGAACTTGTTTTGTTTTGTTTTGGTATTGGAGATTGAGCCAGGGCTTTCATGCTGAGCTATATATCTAAACTTTTAAAATTCTATTTTATTTTATATAGATAAAGCAAATACAAAAAACATTAACAATTGTTGAACCAGGTTGGTGTATGTATTGGTTTTCATTATAACACTGTTTTAATTCTTCTGTAAACAAAATGGGAAAATAACAGATGTTTTCAGAAAAATTTGAAAGATCAAATAAAAAAAGGAGAACTACGGCATTTCCAATTATCTATGAAAAGTATTCAGTGCCTGCTATGTATAGCATCTCTTATTGCTAGTAGGCTGTTACAATTTCATCTGTGACTTTATTATGGGCTAAATATCAACTAAAATATAAAAGACAGGAGAAGGACTAATAAAATTTATTGAAGCAGAAATATTAGCATGTCTCTTCGGTTATTTTCATAATAACTCTGTGAAGTAGATATGATACTTAGTCTTGTTTTACAGATGGCAAATGGAGGTGTTTGTAAGTTAAGTACACTTGCCACAGAGTGTATACTTACCCACAGTGACTGGGCAGAAGACATTTGAATTTTGACATTTGAATCTAAGAGTGAGTTCTTCTTCACTGGTGTGACTGTAAGCCAGAGTAGTCATTCTGAAAAAGTCTGGCAGGTCTTCAAATTTAAATGTAGGGTTGACATTATGATCTAGCAATTCCACTAAGTATATGCTCAAGACAAATGAAAACATGTGTCCACACAAAAGTTTACACATAGATGTTCATAGCAGCATTATTCATAAGAGCTCCAAAGTGCAAAATTCAAAATATTCATCACTTGGATATGTGGTATATACATACAATGAAATTTTATTTGGTAAGGAAAAGAAATTTAGTACCAATACATGCTACACATAGGTGGACCTCAAAATCATTAAATAAAATAAGCCAGATGCAAGACTATATACTGTATGATTCCATTTACATGCAGTGTCCTGGACAGATGAATCTATGATGACAAGGATTAGTGGTTAAGCTTAGGGCTAAGAGGGGAAAGGAAAAGTGCCTGCTAATGTGTACATTTATTTTTCTCCTAGGGGAGGTTATAATGAAATGTTCTAAAATTCATTGTAGTGACAGTTGTACAATTCTATGAATGTACTAAACATTACTGAATTGGGCAGTTTAGAATAGGCAGATTGTATAGTATGTGAATTAAGTTGTTCATGTAGGAAAAAAGGGAGTCTCTTTTTAAAGCACTACATTGCCTAACAAAACCATAGTTTTTATTGTAGAATTGGGTTCTAAAACAATGGAGGTAGGAGGTTGAATAGAATTCTTTCAATTCAATCTAGACAGTTGATTTTTGAATTGGATATTGTTGACTACATAATTTTTAACTGGATAGAGGAAACTTCAAATATCTGGAACAAATAAGATATATACATGAATGAGGACGCGGAAATTCTGTTTGCTCCTGTAGTCTCCGTGTTGGCTATCCACGTTCTTTGGATTTTGGCTTAATCATGTGAGATCTGTTACATGAGAACCTGCCTCTGGATCTAGAACCCAGTATATACGGAATGGGCCATCAGTTATCTGCACATTTTAAACAAAAGGCTATTTCTGTGTGAGTATTAGCATAAATATATTGTTGTTTGACACTGGGTTTCACTATGCAGACCAGGCTGGCCTTGAACTCAGGGCGATCCTCTTGCCTTAGCCTTCCAAGTGCCATAACAGGTGTGTGCCACCACACCCAGCCAAGAGTTGGTTTTCCAAGGAATTCAAGAGCCAGTGTTTTGGAATGGCTAGAACTGTAAGACATAGGCACTGTACTAAACTGTGCTGACTTCCTGCTTAAATTTAGATGCGTGGATGAAGAAAAGAAGGTAACTTTTAGAACCTACATATTCTGCCATGTCCCAGTCCTAAATATTATTTTCCTTTTAGCAGTAAGGCCCAGTTCCTTCTTGGTTAACCTCTGGCATTTGAGCATTTCCTTGAATTTGCTCCAGGCATTTCCAGTAAATTTAGTTCCTGGTTTGTCCCGATTTGGTTGAGCTTAGGTGCCTCCATGAAGGACTTTTTCTACACAGGGACTGTTTTCTAATCTTGAGCTGTGCTCTCTCCAACCCCTCACCCCAATCCTTTTTTTTGGTACTGGGAATCAAACTCACAACCTCACACTTGCCAGGCAGGCCTTTATGCTGCTGAGCTAAATCCCCAGCCCTCCCAATCTTTTTTATTCCTTGGCTTCCTTTTAGTTTGATTTGATTACCTGTTTCTGGTTTTGCCAAAACTGGATTAGCAGCAATATAATAGCGGCTATCTTTTCATTAACAGAATAATTTTCTTTACGTGTTGTGTTTGGACCTCAGCATTACAGGCAGCTGTTGTAAAATTCAAAAGCAAAAAGCCCTGTGATGATTTCCCGCGTTTACAAGTTTAGAGGACTTACAGTGAAGGTAATAGAACTTTGAAGACATTTTCTTACCCTTTTAAAAATGGAAGAGGCAAAAACTGGAGTAGGCTATTAAACATTTTCAAGATTTCACAGTTTATTAAAGAAAAATAAATCCAGTTAGAACTTAGTGTTATATATGTCTTAATTTTGTAATGTTTTTGGCTTGTTTTCTTGCTTGAACCAGTAACACGATTTTTTAACAGGTAAGGAACCAAGGAGAAGGCCTTGCTATCCTGGGCAGCTTCAAATTCCAGTCAGTCATGTGCCCTCTTGTAATTTATTACTACACCATATAAAAAAGGCCATAAAGCTACTTCTCTGGGATGTGGCAAGTTTAAAGATTTTCTAAAGTGGGCTGTGGCATCTGGATGAAAGGTGGTTTATTATAGTTAATGAACACAACTGCCAGGAATTTAAAGAAAACTTGACTTCTTCGATTCTTCTATCAAGTGTGTGTAAGGCAAGTTACTATGAATTTTGGTTGACTGATGCCAGCAGGTATTCGATTTTCTAAATGCCGAGCTTGCTTTTACAATTTTGTCAAAGTACAAGGTTTTCAGAATGGGAATGGGAATGGTTGACACTTAAAAAACAGAACAGTGACCGGAATTTCCAAGGAGGAGCTCCCAACACAGATTTCAAGAACAGGGAACTTTAATTTCTCTTGTACATGCGAAAACTCAGAACGATACATTATAATTGCAATATCTTACCCATTATTTCATGCTCATCTCTTTGCATAGGTACAGTCTGTACTGGATCCACAGTGACTAAAAGGCAGGAACAGCAGAAGGATTGTGGAGAGAGGTAGATAGATTACGGAAGCAATAGATTAATGTGTGAAAAATCCTGCCAGAGCCCTGGATCCAATGACATCTTTGGTTTCTTCTCTCTACACACACATCAGTTTAGTATGTCGTGGAACTGCTTCCTGCCCTAAAAACATTGATATTCAAATTAAGGTAGAACATGCATTAATGTTAGCGATTGGCACAGAACAAATGGGTTTCTTTGATATTGGGGAGAGGACTATACACTAATTTCTGTTTTGAATCTTACTTAGCCCAAACGAAAAATTAAAAAAAAAAACACCATTTAATTTCACACTAGAGTAAAATGCTTTGAACCGCACGGAGTCAAAATTTCAAATTAAAGATGACCCGTGAACGATTCCAATTCATTTATTCAATTATCCATCATCCCACGTCTTATTCAAGAGAGATTTATTGAGTGCCCACTGTGCTGGGCATCGTTGAGCCCTCAGCGGCCTGCCCGACGCCGTGGAGCGGGCAGTTCAGTCCAGACAGCGAAAGAGTTAAACATTTTCGCATGCATCATTGCTACTGCGATTGCACCGTGCCAGGATCGGCCCCTGGCATTCTCCCACGTGGCCTCTGCAGGTGCGTGTGGGTGAGAGCGCGTGCGGCTCGTGGGGTTTGGGGAGCGCGTACATGTGTCAGAATGGCGTACATGTGTCACAGTGCGAGTACAGGTGTGGCCGTGGCTTGCGTCTCCATAGCTGCACCAGCCTGCAGCGTGCGCAGGACGCACTCGCGTCTCCCACTTGCATACCGGGGGTGGCGCGGAAGGCACCCCGCGCGCGATTGTGAGAGAGCGTGGGCGCGGGGGCGGGGCGCGCGCCGGCGAGGCTCGCGCAGGCGCAGAGCGCGGGAGCCGGGCTGGGCGCCGCAGAGCGCCGGGGGCGGGAGCAGCGAACTAGAGGCCATGGCCGCCGCCGCCGGCTGCTGAGCGGCTCGGCCCGGGGGCGCCCGCCGCCGCGGACGATGGTGACCGCACGGGTCGGACCGCTGCCGCCGCCGCTGCCTCCGCCGCCCGAGACGCAGCAACCCAGGCCCAGAGCAGAAGAGACGCCGCTGTGAGCCGCGCAGTCCGGCCCCAGCCGCCGCCGCTTGAGCGCAGGAGGGCGGGCGCGAGAGCGGGCTGCTGCGGAGCCCTCAGCCGGCAGCGCCGCCCCGCAGGGAGGGAGGCCGCAGCCCGAGGTGACCACGCCGCGCGGCCTGCCTCTGCCTCAGCCCGTCCCCACCCCGCTGCCCCCGCCCGCTTCCCCTCCCCCACCGACCCCGGCGGCTTCCTTCTCCCCTCGCCCTCTCCTCGGCCCCTC
>PVLA01007553.1:0-84940 GCA_004027455.1 Hydrochoerus hydrochaeris | reverse complement strand
GGCTTTATCTTCTACCAGAGAAGCCCCTTTCCCGTTCCTTTCCCCAGTTTCCATTTCCAACTTTACCTTTTTGCCTCTTTGTCCAGTTTGCCTCCTCTCTCCCTCTTCCCCTTTATTGGTGTATGCAGCCCGAAACTCAACCTGACTCTTTTCAGGCCATGTAAGGTTTAAGGGTTCAGAAAGGCCTGGCAAACCCTTCTCCTTCAGGTGGGGACCCGTTGCTGCTCATCCCGTGTCAACCTCTTTTTAACCGTGAGAAGGCAGCTGATCGCTCTTTACGCCCGCGTTTTCCCGCTTCCTTCTGGGATCCTTCGGTCCTCCTGCTCTCGGCCTGCTTTCCCCACCCGCGGACTCTTGAGACCTGGGCCCTCCCAAGTGGAATGAGCCCCCAGTCCATTCGGGGATTGTGAATTTTGCTAGCATCTCCTTCTCCCTCTCTCTCTCTCTCTCTCTTTTTTTTTATTTCCCGAGCCTTTTGGTATTTGGCAAGGCTGAGCCAGCACTCTTGGCGAGCTGAGAGGGGAGCTCCGGACCCCGTCTCTCTTGGCAGAGTTTTTGCAGAACTAATCCCCTAGCCCCGGGCGGCTGCGGACTCGTTGCTGTTGTTGCTGCGGCTGCTGCTGCTGCTGCTGCTGCTGCGCTTCCTGCGTGCGCGAGCTGGGTTGGGGTTACTATAGTTCAAACGCTGCTGAGATCAGCGGGCCACGGGGGGGGGGAGGCGCTGGCAGAGAGGAATGGGCCTTTGCTGTGAGAAGGCATCAAAGATTAATGGATGTCTTTGCATCATAACTTACAGTAAACAGGAAACGAGTTGGGAACGAAAGGAGAGGACTGTGTGTGTGTGTTTGTTTTTTGACATATGGAGTGTGCAGTCCTAAATCTCGAATCCTGTCCAAAAGGATGAGCTGTCAGTACTGCAGTCGTGACCCAGGCTGGGCGCCCAATGGCAGGAGGTAGCACTGTTATTATTCCGTCTGCTCCAGTTGCAAGATAGTCCTTGTGTTTCAGAGTGGACGCATATCTTTGCCGTTTTAGAGATGACGAGAAATCGTTTCTGCTAGTAGTTGTGTGAAAATCAGAGATATACAAAGTTAGCTGCTAATGAGGGGGTGTGGGAAGGACCAGCTATATTTAAAACATGTGCCAATACTTATGTAAGAAATGCGTTCTTTTTCGTTTTAGCTCTGTGCTGGGCTGAGTTTACTTACGATTTTAGGCTCTAGCTTTGCTGTTTTTCATTTTAAAGCCTTGCCATCCTAACAGATGGACAGCCAGAAAAATCTTTAAGATTAGTTTTAGTTGACGGTAGAATTTTTTTTTACTGGTTGGGACAAAAAAAAAAAAGGTTAATGATGAATAGTGATTTTTGGTTTTCCTCTTTTGTTGGGGGAGAAAAGGATGAAGACTGTTCAATCCTCAATTATCTATATTACTAATTATCTAAATTATCAGTAGTTCGGGGCTGGGGATTTAGCTCAGCGGCATAAATGCATGCCTTACAAGCGCGTGGTTGTGAGTTTGATCCCTGGTACCGATTAAAAAAAAATTATCAGTAGTTTAACCTTAAGTCGTGTCGTTCTTATTTTTGCTTTGTGTGGAGAGTATAGGAGGTGGAGATGTGAGAAGCCTTTGGGTAGGGGGGGTGGAAATCACATTTCCATTTCCCTTTGTGCTGTAACAGTTTTTCTGCAGCGGTCCACTGTGTATTTAAAAACGATTTTGTTAGGATGAATAGTTTGCTTTTTTTTTGTATTCAAAACCAAAGTGCCATATTTTCAGAAAAGGGTAGAATGAAGTCCCCTGTGTCTCCCAACCCACAGATCCAAATGGTAAACTCTGCACATTGTATAGACTTATACTAGACATTACTGTGTCTGTAAGTGCTCGACTGATTTTTCCAAGCCTGAGAAAGTCATCTCTTGAAATGGTTAGGGACTTGTTTTGGTTAGCATTTATTCTTAGTGGATTTCAAAAAGTCTTTCTCAGAGTTTTTTGTTTCTTATTTTTAAAGCTGTTTCACTGTGTAGTGCATCTTTGAACGAGAGTCGCATTTAGTTTACAACTTGCAGAGATGTCGTGTTGGAGTCTGGTGTCCCAGTTCTTTTTTGCAGTTCAAGAAATTGTAAGATATTAGAAGGTAAAAGTGCAGAAAATTTGTATGTTTGGCTTTAGCTGTGTCAGTAATTTAAATTTTCTTTGCTCTCAGCTCTCCTTATTTTCTAGAATTATTTGGTATTATTTTAGTTTTAAGAGAATTTTGATCTCCCTTATAACATGTTCCTTATGATATGTTCACTAGCTGTCTGTCAGTAAATACAGGGAAAAAATAAATTAGGCTTGCTCAAACGTTTCAGAGGTGTATCTATCTGTACCTCAGCAAAGGAAGCACTGTTTTTACTTCATGTCACAATGATACCACAGGTGTAAAGCTATTTCAGATATGGTATCTGTAATCAGGACAAGTATTTCAGAATTTTGTTTCGGTATTGGTGTTAGTGTGTGCTGCCAGTTAGTGTGCAGTGTTTGCTTGTGCTGTTAGTACCTATCATGTATTCTTCACTGTTTTTGAAGAATGTGGGTTTTATCCTATTTGATTTTCTATATACCATGGCTAGCTTACAGTGACTGGTTAAAATATCACTCAGGTACAGAAACAAGTGAAATACTTAGTAAATAATAAATTTGTTACTAAATGGTTATACTTCATTTTTTTGAGTCATCAAACTGTCTGAGTTCCTTACAGAGGCTTGAGTTAACTGTGCTATAGAGTTTGAAGATCTGTGTTTCTCTTTGGATCTTCTTCTGTATTGGCAACTTTAGGGGGAGCCCAAAGTTTTTTGTTTTGTTTGCTTTTTTGTTATATTTGTGAGGTTTTGGTTGGAGACTAAGAGAGAATATGTAACATTTTGCTAATGGGCCTCTTTTGTAATAGAGCTGGTCCTCTGTATGGATTAGGGAGACTTTTTTTTCCCCCATAGCAAATAACTAAATTTCTTTACCCTCTTAAGGTAAGTAGTGAAAAGTGGGTACGTTTAAAAATAACAAAACATTAAAAACATGAGGAAGGCCCAAAGTCAGATAAAATATTGAACACAAGTTTCAGTTTAGTAGTAGCTCCCCATGCCTTTTGATTACAAAACCAGAAATGATTTATATTGGATCTAGGATATGGAAAAACTAGTTACTTTCCTATTATACTATAAAGCCTGTTAGGTGTACTGGCATCTCAATACATGGTGATTTTCATATGTGTCTTGTGGATGGTGAGGGTAATTATTCATATGTTTTGAAATAAATTCTTAAGACATCAGTTTGACCACTAAAGTAGGTAGCATTTTCTCAAGTCATCTAGGTGGCTTAAATACATTATACTTCATCAATAATTTAATTCTGCCCCTAAAATGTTACATGGTAGTCTAAAAAAACTTGGCAAACAGAAAAAGAAATCATCCCTAGACCAGCTGTGTATAAGGATATTCCTGATATTATGTTAGTGTATTTTTCCCCAAGATTTTTTTTTTTTATTTTTTTAATACAGTTGTCCTGTTACCCTCAGGGTTTTGGTCCTAGAAGCCTCCTTAGGTACCAAAATCTGTGGAAGCTCAAGTCCTGTGCATAGGTGGCGTACAACCTCTGTACATCTCCTGTATATTTTAAATCATCTCTAGGTTATAATACCTAATGGAATGTAAATGCTGTGTAAATTGTTGGTGTGCTGTATTGTTGAGGGAATAATGTAAACAAAAGGTCTGTACATGTTCAGTACAGACATAATGTTCCCAATATTTTTGAACTGAGGTTAATTCAACCCACAAATGCAAAACCTGTAACTCTGGATGGTTGGTTAATCTCAAGCATTTACAGAAATTAGTTGTTTCCTGAGTGATGTAGTTTGTAACAAATGATGATTAGAGATTTTATTTTTTAGTGCTTTTTCTCACTTTAGGTCAGGGCTCTTTGGTTTTGATAATAATAATGTATGAGAAAATAGTTCAAAAGTGTTGGGCCTTGTTCATATAATGTAATCAGAATCGCAGATTTTATTCATAATATATATTGTTGCTAGTATTTGAATAACATTTACTATGTGGGTTATAGAAATTATTGATACATAATCATGAAAACTTGTATTAATGTGCTGAATTGAGCTCTTTTTGAGTTTTAACTGTCTGACTTTGGAAGTTAAGAAAATTGGAGGGTAAGATGGAAAATACTGGTAAATATTTAACCATAGCATAGCAATCTGTCACTGCAATTTTCTTCAGAAATAAATGTTTTCATTTGTCCTGTAATGTTGGAAATTACTGCCAGAGCTGGAAATGTGTTTAGCTTTCTCAGCAGAATTCTTAAAGGATATTGTCAAAGCCAACAAACCAGAATTATCTTTTCTCTTAAATTGTGCCTTACTTACTTTTGTTTGTGCTGCACTCGTAAAATGCTTTGGATTGATGTACAGCTCTATATAAAAGTTGACTGTCCTTTCAAGATCCTCAACTGCTGTTTTTTCTTTTTTCTTTTTTTCTTTCTCTTAATACTTCTCAGCATCTAAGGAAAGACCTAAAAGATTCAGTGCCTGACTTTTTTTTTTTTGTACCAGGGATCGAACTCATGACCTTACACTTGCCAGGCAGGCGCCTAAGCCACTGAGCTAAATCCCTGGCCCTCAGTGCCTGACTTAAGTGTGCCTGCATGTGTGTATGCCAAGGGAAAAATTTGATCAGTATTATTTTCACATTGTGAAGAGATATTTTGGGAATTTTTCTCGTTTGCAGGGGCAGTCGGGTACTGAGGATTGAACCTAGAGCCTTGTACATGCTAGGCAAGCATTCTATTACTCAGCTACATTCGCAACCCTTTTTACATTTTTAAATTTTATTTTGAAATAGTCTTAAGGCCCAGGCCAGCCTTGAACTTTTTTTTTTAAAGCAAAAAAAGGATAGAAATAACAGAATTTCAAAAAAAAAATAACAGTAAGAAATCAACACTAGTAAATATATTACACATCGTTATCTTAGAAGAAGTTGAAGTTAGCCTTGAACTTTTGATGCTCTTGTGTGGAATTTAGGTTTAAGAGCTTAATAATTTAAGGAAACAATATTGTAAATGTTCCTTCTGCCTGTATTTTGATTGTAAGTGAATAAGGAGAAGAATAGAGTATAAGATAGCACAAGCTATACATGGGTTTGTAAAAATTTTTTTGAATAGACTTTCATTTAGCAAATATTTAAGATTTACTCTCTTCAGGAGTCATGTAAATCTCAACTATATACAATTGAAATTTTTTTCAAATTTCATTGAACAAAAGAGAAAAGTATTCTTACAAGGTGTATTGTTGCTAAGTACTTATATTTGGAGTTAGTGGCTTTTTAAAAAGTAAGTTTTGTGGTCATTTAATCAGAATCATAAATATGGGCAGACTGAAAGTGTCAGTGCAAAAACACAATACTAAGGCTTATTTCATAAATACCAAAAAAATAGATGTGGCTAAAGAGGCTCAGTATTTGTATGGTGTGTGAGTATGCATTAGATACATAAGATAGCTTGGAGTAGTTTAATTTAATTTTTCACATACTCTGTTTTCTGAATTTTAGGTCTACTCCACGAAAAAATAAAAACAAAACAAGGTATAAAAATGGCTGCAAAGGAGAAACTCGAGGCGGTGTTAAACGTGGCTCTGAGGGTGCCCAGCATCATGCTGTTGGATGTCCTGTACAGATGGGATGTCAGCTCCTTTTTCCAGCAGATCCAAAGAAGTAGCCTCAATAACAACCCTCTTTTCCAGTATAAGTATTTGGCCCTTAATATGCATTATGTAGGTAAGTGTCATCACATTTTCTAACTGGATTGTGAACATTATGATTTATGTCTAGGTGTTTCTGAATTTGGGTAAAATGAGTTTCACTTACACTGAGGTGACTGATAGTCATTAATGAGTGTGTGTATATCTTTTTTATAACTTTGTCTTATTGCATATGAATTGTTAAGGCTAGAGGAAAGCAGGCAGTGTTTTATTAGATATAACCAGAATGCAGAAGAAAACATTTTAACTTTTATATGATGAGATATAAATACTAAGAAGTATTTTTGCATGCATTTGGCTGTGTCTAATTTGTTCTTATTTTAGAGTTTGGTAGTGGGAAAAAGTCAGATCTTACTAAGCTCAGTATTCCTTATTGTTCCCTGAGACAAACTAAATTTCTTTCTTTCTTTCTTTCTTTCTTTCTTTCTTTCTTTCTTTCTTTCTGTCTGTCTGTCTGTCTGTCTGTCTGTCTATCTATCTATCTATCTATCTATCTATCTATCTATCTTTTTTCTTTTTGCTCTTTCTGAGACAGAGTCTCGCTCTGCAGTTCAGGCTGGCCTTGAGCTCACTTTGTAGCCCAGGCTGGTCTGGATCTTGCAACAATCTTCATGACTCCCGAGTGCTGGGATTGCAGGTGTGCACCATGCCTGGCTTTTTTCTTTTTCTCTCTTTTTTTTTTTCCCTGTGGTAATGGGGATTAAACTTGGGACCTTATTTATTTTAGGTAAGCACTCTACCTCTGAGCTACATCCCTAGCCCTGACAAACTAAAATATTAATTAATACTAGTTGAAGATAAAGTGTTCATTTCAGTTAAATGAAATGTATGCAGTAGTACTGCAGTATATTTTCTTCCTTAAAAAAAACACTTCCAGCATTATAATTGATATACTTTAAGGGTTGTAGTAAAACCCTCAATTTTTTTTTTAATGAAAAATTAAAGAAGTTATGGGCTGGGGGATATAGCTCAGTGACATAAGTGCCTGCCTGGAAGGTGCAAGTTCCTGAGTTTGATTCCTGGAACCCACCCCCAAATATATAAATAAAAATAAAAGTCTAAAAATTAAAGAAAGTCAAGAAATACAGGCATGGAAGAGATAAAATTCATCTAGAATAAAGTATCCTTAATTTAAGTGAACATTTAGTTTACAGGTAATGTGATGTGTTTGTTAACGTTGCTGTTGCCTAACTCTGGACCTGGTTTGAAGGGTATAGTGTAGTGATTTTATGCTAATATTTTTATTATTAGAATTTGTTCATCCCAATGTGTATCTTTTATAAAACTGGGAAAGATTATTCTCCTTCTGTGAGACTTACTTTTATCTACAGGACTTTCTGAGTTCTAAAACCCAACCCTGAGCACCCCCATGCTGCTAAGAGAGAACTAAGTGAGCCACTATGGGAAGAGTGTTCTAATAGAAGAGACAGAACTGACCTCTTGTCAACAGCACTATGTTAGAAAAATGTGTGAAATAAGATTCCTTTATGGTGCAAAACACTGTAATTGTTGGCCCTTCTTTAAAGGCTTTGTATGTTTGCCAATTTATGGAAAGTAATTCCAGTCAGTTATAAGTGGGTAGTTGGCTTAGATTTTAAGCTTAAATCAGCAAAGTATTACACACCATGGTTTTAAAAAAGTGCTTATCATATATTATTTATGAGAAGATTAAAATATTTATCATAAAAACATCTGCCTAATAATAAGAAACATTAATTTTAAAAGTCAAATAGGCCCTGGTACAGTTGAAATTCATACTCTGGCTTAAACTTTGGGAATTAACTGAGTCTTCTTAAAAACACTTGCTACATGCTGTGGTAGAGACTTGGTTTACATGAACTAATATTTTCAACTTGAACAATTTGTTGTTTGGAGTAACCTTTTAAAGTATATAATGCTTCTTAACTACTTTGTAAAGGTTCTGATCTTCTGTGGTTTCATTTTTCATGCTTATGTCTTTGTTCCTTTCAGAATTTATCTACATATTCAGTGGATTACAACTATTTTTATTTTTTCTAGGTAACTTCAGAAGTCTCCACCTAAGATATTTTGCTCCATTCTGAGCATTTCTTGTTGTCTTTATGTCTGTTTGCCCATTTGTGGACTGTTAGCAGCGTGTTCCTATATTGAAGTCTTAGATTGTATTTTCTTAGCTGATAAGTAGACCCTTCATTTTCCTTATTTCCTCTTCAGTGTTTTTATTACTAGTTTTCTGTAGAACTTAGTTTAGTCCTCAGAAAATCTGTTAACCATTTTAATGAGATTACATTATTACTAACATTTTAAATTAGGACAGAGTGATAACTTAATGCTCTTTTCTGTGTAAGAACACCAAGTCTGTTTAAGATTTGTCTTGCATACTTCTGGAGTGTTATAAAATTTTCTTCGTGTAGGTTTTAGACATTTGTTGTTAAGTTCACTTGTAGATATTTTCTTTTCATTGCTTTGGGTGTGGAATTCTATTGAAACTGCCATAACTGAAACCCTTAGTGACCTAATAACATTGAAGCCTCATTTGTGTCCTTGTTCTGCAGGCTTTTTCACATTTATGAAGCCATTGACCACTTTTCCTTTCTTGAAAATATCATTTCTCTTATTCTGCTCCTAATTCTGACCATTCTTTCTGAATCTTTTTCTTTTTAGACTTAAATATTGCTATTGCCCAGAATTTATGTTCAGTTGTTGAGTGGCTGTCACAGTTTTGGCCACACATGTTTTTACTTATTACCCTTTGCACCACTTTAGTCTGCAGTTGGTGTTCTTCCTGTGTGACCCATAGTTCCCAGTTCACATGCCATCTTGGTTCTTAGTATGCTGCATTGAGGGTCAGTGTACTTAACCTTTTTTCCTAGCTAGACTGTGAACTTTAAATTCAGAAAGGTGTTGTCTATTTTCTCAGTACTGGCAGCACCTAGCTAGAGTCTGACCCATAATGAACAGATTTCTAACCATATGTTAGACCTTTCTGCAAACACTTGTCTCAGTCACTGAATTTAACACCTTTACTTCATCTCAGACCTTTTCCACCTCTTATTTTCCATGCTAATAGCAAAACCATCTTCTTGATTACCCAGACTAGGAAGATCAGAGCTACTTTCACTTATTCTCATCCACTCATCCAGTGAGTGACAAAAGCTATTTAAATGTACAGTATATCTTTGTGTTTTTTTTTTGGGGGGGGGCCCTGGGGATCAAATTCATGACCTTGTGCTTGCTAGGTAAGTGCTGTGTCGCTGGGCCAAACCCCTAGCCCTTGTATAGTATATCTTGTAGCTGACTCTGCCAGCTCCAAATGTAAAGGTGCTATTTTAATCCAGGCCCCTATTTTCCTCTAGTACTGTCACATATTTAAATAGTGAAAATTAATAGATTCATCAGTGTTTTAAGCAAGTCTACATTTTTAATTTTTTTGGCCTTCTTAATTATAAATTATATTAGGCTAGTTTCATCATTATTTACTTTGTTATGGATAGCCCTGCAGAATGAATAGTGAGATTTACTCATTCAAAACTGAGGTTTTGGGAAAAATTGAAAAGAATTTTAGAGAGTAGGAGGTTGAGCTGCCTCACCAAGGGAGCAGGGGAGAGGCAGTTTGTACTTGTTCAGGGTAAGAACATGGGCTTCAGGGCATAATGAGATACAGAATGTCCATTTAGAAATGAGAACATGTTTTTGTAATTGTTGTAGGAGCTTTATAACTATGTGTATCTATATAAAGCTCCTACAACAATAAAGCAATAAAATACATTGTATCAGATTCTTCACAGAAAAGCAGGTTAGGGACCAGATTTCCTTTGTGCTTTAGAGAAAGTGAAGAGGGTGGGAAGCATTAGAAGGTAAGAGGAAATCTGTGTCACAGAGCTAGAGAATAATGGGGTTTTGCCTCAGCTGGTAAGACTTGAGTGTCTTAGTCAGTTTCCTCACTAGTAGGACAGAGTCCCAAATCCTGTAACTTAAGAGAAGAGGTTTATTGTGGCTCATGCTTTAGAAGGCTCAGTCCTTGCATAATCAGCAGCTTTATGGAAGGGTCTGAGTGGAGGAAAGCTATCGTTTCATGATAGACGAGAAGCAGAGTGCTAAGGGAGGAACCAGGGAAAGAGACACACCCTACCAGGTAGCTTTAGGGGACATAAATATAAACTAACACCAAGGGTAAGCAGGATGTGTTACCTTTGACAAGTAGGCTGTTTTGACTTTGAAGTTTCCTTATAGTAGAAGAAAAAAGCCGGGCGGAGGGGGGGGGGTCGTTTGTTGGTTTGTAGATTATGGAAAACAGGAAATAGGTGGTTACAAAATAGAGATATGGGTACAGATAATTTGAAACATTTGTCAGTGGAATGAAAAAAATTAGGAATAGAAGAAATCACTGAAAAGTGTTTGCTTTTTCTAAGATGGAGAAGAGTCCTGTACATTCTTTGAAACAAAAGAACTGATGCTGGTGGAATAATTTGAAAATGTAGGAGAGTGAAAGTTCTGAAGTTAGAGAAATAAGATCCTGAAATCAAATGGAAGGGGCAGCCATAGAGAAATCCTGTTCTTCCTCTGTCACTAGAAAGGGAGACAATCAATGTAAAACAAGTAGTTGAGCAAAGGTAGATGATTAAGAGGAGTGGTGTTATCTTTTGTGTCTGTATTGAGTAGTTAGAAAGTTATACACAAAGTGTCAAATGCTAAAACATTTTCGAACAACAAAAAAAAATTCATATTACTGTGCTCCATGAACTTTGATAGTGATATAAAAAATCTTCAGAAGTTGAAGCCTAAATGGAAAGTAATCTATTTCAAGCTCTTTATGGTGTAGTTAATTGTGAGGCTGGGTTAGAATTATATTTTATTTATATCTCTTAATTTCTACTGCAGGTTATATCTTAAGTGTTGTATTACTCACCTTGCCCAGGCAGCATCTGGTTCAGCTTTATTTATATTTTTTGACTGCCCTGCTCCTCTATGCTGGACATCAAATCTCCAGGTAAGTGTGACTGCACTTTGAAATATGTGACTGAATTTAAAGTTTCTTTTGCTGGTGAAATGCTTTTCATAAGCACTGTTAAAAAGCTAAGTCTTTGGTAGGTGTATGAAATCCATCTTTTTGATAGTTATTTTTTAAGTAAATTTGGGGTTAGGCTCAATTTTATTTTATTTTTTTCCTTAGCAGGAAGCTTTAAATAAACTAAACAGGCTGTCAGATTGTGTGTAAAGGTACTTTGGAGCTTTTCTATATTGTCTGAGGAAAGACTTTCTAAAGACAGACTAGAAGAGCATCTTAATCTTAATTCTTATGAACTTTTAACATTCCTAGAAAATCAGTTTCTTCCTATGTGTGGTATAACACCCATTAACACCACTATGTGGGAGGCCGCATTGTGTTCAAGGTGAGCCTGGACTATGTACTAGTGAGTTTGGAGCCAGAGGCCAACTTGAACCTACTTTTTCTCAAAAAACAAAACCAAAAAAAATCAATATGTGACATATGAGAATTAGCATAAGTTGCGGCATGTAGAGTGGATGAAAACAATACATTATTCAGATTGTTTGGCTCAGAACTTACCCACTTACATCAGTATTATTTATCTAGTCTACTATGACTAAAGTCTAAGAGTGAGTTCTGCCAAAGAATGTCTTTGTATAAGATTTTGATCCTCCTTAATATTTTTTGTAATTTCTCAAAGTCCTTGAGTTGTTTCCCAGAAATCAGTCTTCTCACACTTCTCAGTTCCTACCTGTTTGATGTGCTGTGTTTATAATAGTACCTGAAGGGATCTCTTTTGTTACTGTTCCTACCCAGCATATGTCCTCTGATGTCCAGGTTAAAAATTCAGGAGCTGCCAGAATAGTGCTGTAATTCTTATTTTCATGTTGTTCAACTCAAGCTGTGTTCCACTTGAAAGTGGAGACATTGGCTTGTTATTTTTTGTCACATGTATACCTAGGATGACTCCTGCATGAAAACAACTGAAGTCTTTCCTGAAGTATATCTCTCCATATAGACTTACTAGGAGTCTGAGGACCAACACTGACCTGGTTAGCTCGATATCCTTCTTGTCCAGCACAGCTAACCCCAAATGCGTACACAATGTGTTCCTACGGCATTGTCCAGACCCCTCTGACTCTCATTTCAGGGTCGGGTTGGAAATACTTCTTGATCTTTGTTCACTGTGGGAAATAAAATTTGTAAAGCATATGTTTAGGGTCCAGGTCGCCATTTCAGTATGCAGATGAGTGCCTACACATCTAAGAGGCACACACTTGATTCTTGGATGCATGGATGGATGATTGGAAAGGTTCAAATTCCAGGTTACTTTTTCAATACTCTGTAACTTTGGCTGTCCAGAAAGTTAAGCCTTTCTCACTTTCTTCCCCTGGAAAATGGTGGTAATATCTTAAAGCAATATTCTAAGAGTTGGTAAGATGAGTTGTATATTTCTGAGCACAATTTCTGGTAAGAGTGTTAAGTGAATTTTGACTAACTTACTGTGTCTTGTTTTTAATCACAGCTATATTTTTTGAACATTTCATTGTGTCACTAATATTTAAAAATGATTTTTTTTTCTTCTTTCTTTCTTTTTTTTTTTTTGGTACTGGGGATCAAACTCAGGACCATGTGCTTGCAAGGCAGGTGCTTATGCCGCTGAGCTAAATCCCCAGCCCCTAAAAATCATTTTTCAAATTGTATTCTGTGATATGTTAATTTTTTAGGAATTTGATGCTTAATCAAAATCTCTAAATTGAAGGTAGAGCTATTAAAACTGTTGCTTTGTAGTTGTTATAATTCTGGGTTAAAAAACCATTAACTTGTGCTTTCTTTTTTTTAAAAAAATCTATGTGTAGTAATGGCTGAAACCAATTCTATTTCTATTCGCCATCTCTGAGAAATGATTTCTGATTTGATTTTTATTTTAGTGCCTGATTGATCTGTTTTGTTACTTCCACTGTTACCACTTCAGAGTCCAGGTTTCAAATTGTTCCATCTCTTTGCTCCCTGGGTTTGCCTCTGGTGAGCTGGAAGTCTACAGTTGCATCATAAGTGTCTTATTTTCTATTCTGTTTGTCTGTTTAATTCCTATTGATGCGTATAAATTGCCTATAGTGAGTAGCTTTTATTGCTAGCATTTAGAACCTTTAGGAAATGACTTTTTTGAGATGTCTTCCAGGTATAGCTGACTTTTGCCCTTTGAGTCTATAGTGAGAGCTTACCTCTTCTGTATTTTGGGGATGAGAAGTTGCTGCCTGGTCGGTCCAGCCCTTAATTGGCACTGGCCTTAGTGTTGTGTATGACCCTTAGGCAATGTCAGTCTTGGTATACCAGGAAGAACAACAGGTTAGAGCAGTTACGTTACCTTGGCTAAAGTAGTACAGACAGCAATAACAGTAGCATCAAATGCAACCTACAAAATGACAAACTGAGGCAACTATTAATTTGCCACCTTTTAGCTTATGAACTAGATTTGTGGGTTTATTACAAAATCTGAAAACAAGCCAGAAAATTGTATACAGTGAATAAGCTCTTAGTATAGTGCTTTTACCCTCAGGAGTGAAGATTTAAAAGGGCTTGGGAAAAAAATAGAGAAAAGAAAGAGGAAAAATTAGGAGGAAGGCTAGAGGACAAAAGAAGATTATGCAGACTTTGGGAAACTGGTGACGAAGATGGGAGGAGAGAAGGAAGAAATAAAATCAGGACTAGAACAGAACATCAGCAGCAAAAAAACTAGAAGCCATGCTCACATTCATTTAAAACCAAGATTAAAAAAAAAAAAAGAAGCCACACATACACAAGAAAAGAAAAAAGCCAAAAAAAAAAAGAAAAGATTCAAGGCTTGTCTCTGCTGTCACTGGTAGACAATGAGGGCAGAGTCCAGATTTGAGTTGATTGATCCCAGCAAACCATTTGAAGCTTGTGGATAATTCTAGCAAGGCTGCGCCTGTATTTGTACCCCATTTATGGTGGGGTAGTGGATAATTCTAGCAAGGCTGCACCTGTATTTGTACTGAGTTCAGGCTGGTTTCTGACTAAGACTGGAACCCAGTTGTTCAGTCTATAACATTGTCCTGCCGGGTTGAATTTGGGTTCCTGACTTCCTGCTGATTTGAACTGGGCAGTCTCACCTATTCCCTGGGAGCTGCTAGATGGAGCCAACCCTGCAGCTGTTCCGAGTTTTGAACTCAGTAGGACCCTGTCCAAAATGGCTGGCCAGTCGCTGTGGGTATCTGAACCCAAATAACTCACCAGCCACTGCTTTGTTACACTGGTGGCTTTCTCCATGGAGGCCTCTGAGGTCACCAATAGTCACTGTGGGTCTGCGGGTTTGAGCTTCCTCCTCACACTATGAGTGCAATCTCAAGAAGACACCACCTGCCACCACCTCCTTCAGTGAAGTCTGTCTCTTTGCTCTCCCTGTGGCTTCAGTTCCCGCTTCAGATTATTCCTGCATCCTGGTGACCCACTTCCCCTCTCCTTCTCTTTCTCACTTTGCTGTATTCCAGCATCTGGACATAAAATCTTGGAGAAGTTCTTTCTCTGCTGCTTGCCAACCTTCGTCTTCCTGGAAGTTAATCTTTTGGAATTTACAGATAAAAAAGCTTAAGTGGGCAAACTGCTGGGGCAGTCCCAGACTCTTAACTGGAATCCAGGTTTTCTTACTTACTCTTAGAGACACAGCATAATCAGTGGGAGGAAAATTAGAATTTCACTTCTCAGTAATGTTTTACTTTGTTAAGGTACTTCTTTGAAACTTGGAGAGTTTGTTTTGGTATTAAATGAGTAAATTTCAGGACATGACATATTTTGATGTTTTTCCTCAGAATAATTTACGCTGTATGATACTTTCTCATGAGTGCTGTCCTTGAGTTATTCATGACGTGTCACTTTTAATAAATATTTTGAACATGACATTTGTTAAGATTGAAATTTTTGGTTAAAAGGGTTCAAATTTCATGAGGCAGCTTCAAAATCAACTTCCTTCAAAAAACAAAATAAAACAACTTATTTAGCCAGTCTGAGTTTTTTTCATTTATAACTAGTGTTTTCATTTTGGTAGGAATAAAATTGACCAGTATTTGATAAAAGCTAGCATAATTCAAAGCTATAGATAAAGAGTTTCTCTATCTTCAATCTGGTCGCATTTTGTACTTGCTTGTTCTTTGTTGTGGGGGTCATCTTGGGTCTGTTTTTCTTTTTTTTTATTTTGAAAAATAAAAACAATGATACAGAATTTCAAAACAAGTTAATGGGAGATTAAGTGATTAATATATTATGTATTGTTATCGTAAAAGTAGTTGCTCAGGTTACAAGATAAAGGCATGAGAAATTGATCAAATAATGTAAGCACAAACTTCTTTTCATTGAACTAATCGAGATTAGTAGCATAGTTATCATCATATATATATATATATATATATATATATATATATATATCCCTTGTCTTTTCTCTTTTCCCCCATTCCAGTTGTTCTTTCCTTTTGAGCAGTTTCTTTGCCTTTCACTGTCACAATGTCTGTTCACCCTGGATCTTTAACCACTATATAACAGTAATTCTAGCAGTTGTAATAACCAAAATGTGTCTCTTGATGTTGCCACATATTGTGTCTTGTGGGACAAAACTACCCCTAGTTGAGAGCAACTGCTATAAAGAATTGGCTTTATGTTGTTTTTGGTTTTTTTTTTTTAAGACAGAGTCTTGCTGTGTAGTCCAGGCTGGCCTTGAAGTCGCTGTGTAGCCTGTTCTAGCCTCAAGCTTATAGCAATTCTCCTGCCTCATCCTCTGGAATTCTGGGATTACAGACATGCTCTACCTTGCCCAGCCTAAGGAATTGTTAAAATGTATTTTATTATGTATATGCTAAACTTTAAATTTTGACAGGAATAAAATTGACCTATGTTTCTTGTTTTTTCCCTTTGAATATTATCAAATTCAAGTATTAAATGTCTGTGGGGCCAGAAAGAAACTAGAGAGAGATGTTAGGTATAAACAATTTAAATAAACCTTTATTAGATGAGTAGTTCAATTGCTAGAATAGTGCTGAGGATCTAGTAAGTGTGTATGTATTTGCAGTATGTACTTAAATGCAGGTATTTGAACGTTGTAGTTTCTGGGATCTCTTATACTGAGTGGTGTTTTTGTTTGCCCATATTGCGAAAGATAGCTTGGAGGGCTGCCTACTTTGTTTTGTATGAAACAGGATTCGATTTCTTTGCAATTAACATCTTTTGAAAGCTTAAGTGGCCAGAATATACCCATTGTTCCTAGCTTGTCCAATCAGGTTGCTTAAAAGACTATTATATAAAAATTTTCTATCAGCGGAGTAGTGAGCTCCTAGGATTTTTTTTTTTTTATTTTATAACTTGTGTGCCTCTGAATAGCAAGAACTTGTTTTAATTACAAGCTATTCTTATGGCCTTTTCATGCATCTTACACATTACTTATGCCCCCAAACAGTTCCAGTTACAAGAGAAGGCACTATCCCAGAAGACTGGAAAACATCTTCAAAGTGTCTGGTTTATTAGTGCTCGGGGTTGATCATCAACCTACAAATTGCACAAAAGAAAAAGGCAGGAAAAGATTCTATTCAGTTACAAACACAAGGGCAAGAATTCTCAGTTTTTATTAACTTAATACATTTTGCCATTTAAATCTTCTGAATTAAAAATTTCTTCTTGAACAGCTCATCTGATACTTAAAATGTTATTAAAATTAGAATTTCATGGCTCTTACCTTCAACCAATAGTTGACTTAAAATGATTTACAAAAATTTTGAATAACTCCTGTGGATCCTTCTTGTCAGTTTATTGTCTTATCTGCCTGCCTCCCTGCCTCCCTCCTTTGTTCCCTCCCTCCCTTACTCCCTTCTTCCCTTCCTCCCTTCCTTCCATATAACTTGTGAGTGACCCTCCCTGTTGGGAGAGTTTAACCAAAAGTTTTCATTGCTGAATGAGATGCCCTGAAGTTATGCATGCATTAGATATAGAGATCCTCCTAACATTGATCATAATTTTACTTCTGTACAGTTTAGCATGCAGTCCCAAGAATATTCTTTTAGAAGAGACAGTTCCATAGTGGCTGCGTGGCGTACTAGTTTTGCTGTCACAAGTAAGACTGCCCTTTGCTAAGCTCATGTCAGCTGGCCCAAAGGGGTGTCTACTGGCTTTCTGGGCCTGGTTGGCTTTAGTGATATGAGACTTACAGGCAGGGAGGATTCTGGACTGTCTTGAGAAAGGATTTTAGTAAAAGGTAAAGAGTCTAGGTGGTACCTAGGGAAGATTTAATTTCTAGGGTAGATTAATTGATACATGGAATTAGTTGGGTTGAAATGGGAAAATTTCCAGCACTGTGAGAGAAGTGGTTGAGGACTGGTTCTTAGAGGAGGACTAAGTAAGAAGTAGTGGGAAGAAATTGCTATACATCAGGCTGTAGTATAGCCTAAAGGTTGAGTACTTGTTATACTGGAATGTAGACCTCTGTTAGTATCTTATAGTTGTTGCAAGTCACAAAGTAATGAATATACAGAAAGTAAAAAAAAAAAAGAAAATAATGAAATGAGTCTTAAAAAATAAAAGAATGGAAAATAGGATTTAATAAAGGAAATACATACATTAAAACCTTTTATAATCTTATACTATAGTAAGTAAAATAAGTGATATTTAAAGTGAAAGTTAATTGGATAAAAGTAATCTAGAAGTTAAAAAAACTTAGAAGTAAAGAGAATAAAAGATGAAGTTTTTAATTAGAGGTATGAACTAAGTAATAAGAATTTTAAAATAACTTTGTAATCATCCCAGCACTTTTCATAATCATCATCAATAGTTGCAAACTTAACTGGTTCTCTCTTAATTTGTAAGCTTTACCATAGTGGGATCCGTGTCTTAGCTGCTGCAGTATCAGCAGGGTCCAGCAGAGTTCCAGCAACACACTCTATACACAGTAATTTCTTCGAATTAAAAAAAAGTACAGAGCATGTTAATTTTCCTTAGAAGTTTGGTTGATTTTGTTCTATAATTAAGATAAAGAAACTCTAGGAAAAGACAAGAGGATTTTAAAAAGTAGATAATGAAAGCTGTGAAATAATGCAAAATAATGAAAATCTGGCCATTAAGCAATTCTTTAATGTTGAGTTTGCTGAGTTACAGTATAAATCATCAACAGTTTGATGACAGAATCAAATGAGAGAGTAAACATGACATGGAATCTACACTAGTCTCTTTCAGCCCTCATTAAGAAAGCTGCTGGAACTTGAGACCCTTACGGGGTACCTTTTGGCTTTCCTCTGGGTTGGTGCCCGTGTGCACCTTTCTAACTGAGATAAAATTCACATAATGTAAAATTAGCTACTTTAAAGTGGCATGTAGTACTTTAATGAATGCCTTACCTTTGTCTAATTCCAAAACATTTTAATTACCCTAAAATAAAACCTGGTGCTCATTAAGGACTTAACCTCTGTTCACCCATCTCTAATCCCTTGGAACTTCTAGTCTGCTGAATTAGAATTTGCTTGGTCCCCATTTCAGTTGAACCTCATCTGTGAAGTATATTCCATGTCCACAAAGTATTTACTGGTTTTCAGAGGCTCAGGTAGTATGGAGACTCAGTTTTGTCTCTTTTAAATATGCATTTATTTCTTTAATAGCATTTCAAAGACTTTGTAAGTATTAACAGTATTTTTGTACGTATTTTAAACTTTGTAATTCTCTTGTTTAGCATTCTGCTTTATAACTGTATAAAATGTGATTACTTCGGTGGTTATAGTGATCAGAATTTATGTTACTTGCAGATACACATTTGTACTTCTTTACATTAAAATCAGGTTACTTGGCCACAGTGTGATAGTCATTTTAGACCAGGTAATTCTTTGGGGAACGATCGCATGTATTGTAGAATGTGTAATTGCTTCCTTGACTTTTACCTACCACCGGGTGCTGGTAGCATCCTTCCCTTAGTTCTGGCAACCAGAAATGTTGGTAGGCATTGCAAAATGTTCCTTCAGGGCATACTTGCCCCTGGTTGATAAACGTTCCTGAGAATCTGGATTCTTGCATTAGAGAATATGAAAACATTTTATGTTAAAAGCAGTCGTTAGAGAGCAATAAAAAGAATTGCTAGATTCCCTATGGAGCTTATTGGGTCATCCCCCAAAATGTTTCTATTTAAAAAAAATAATTTTTAGTTTTAAAATCAGAATTCTTGGCAGTACTTTGCTGCTTGATTGTGTAAGGGTCATTCTTTGTTTTGCATTGCTGTGCTAAAGGAATTCAACTTGATTGTCTAACAGGAAGTAATCTCATGGAAAAAGTAAATACACAATTTGAGTTAGTTCAAAAATACTTGAAACATTCAAATTATTTAAAAATGTATGAATAAAGCATTGAACAGTTGAAGAAGAGGGTTTTTTAAAACACATAACTCTTTGATTCAAAAAGAACTTAAGGCAAGTATCTTCTAGTAGTACCACTTAAGTTACTTCTTGTAAAAATTTGTTTTTTTGTGATTCCTATGTATATTTTTGCAGTGTAAAAAGTGTTTTCCCTTACTAAAGGTTTCTATTTCAGTATTCATATATTAAATGAACTAAATTTAAAAAGGAATATTTCTTTTAACTTAATATTTGTTTCAAAATAAATACTTAGCTTATTTGAAAATTACAAGTCCTACCATGTATTACCTTTAGATTTGAAAGTTATAATATTTAAGAATTGTCATGCTACAAACTAGTTTTCTCATTAGATTGTAGCTTTGTCTGTATCTAATAAAACATAACTGGGAATAAACTTTGGGGTTGATAATGTGATGGTTAATCAAGCAAAAAGAAGAGGAAGTTTAATGTATATTTACAGGTAAGTAGTAGATTTGAGAAATGAGGTCTTAACTTTTTTCTAGGTATAAAGTAATGAATAAAGCATGGAAAGAAAGAAAATCCCACAAAGTTGTGCTATGGCAGCTTTCTCTGTGTTACAAAGTTCAGTTTCCATAAATAGTATTTGTTTTCAGTATATGGAAGACAGAGGTGAACACCATATTTATATAATCCTTAATAAATGTTTCCTTAGATGTAGAAAGTAAAAGAAATCCTATTAATATATGTTTCATGAGAATGATGAGATTGAACTGCTGCTTTTTGCATCTGCTACATTCTTAGCCTTTTTCTTATTTAGGGACTATGTCAGGAGTGAACTGGAGTCTGCCTATGAAGGACCAATGTATTTGGAGCCTCTTTCCATGAATCGATTTACCACAGCCTTAATAGGTATGTATTGTTAAAGAATTAAAAGTGTGGGTTGGAAACAACCATTTTTCATACTTCATAATAAAAATGATACATGGTCACTTAAATAAAAAATCGTAACTGTTACGACCTCTCTTTCCAAATACAACCATTATTTAATGTTATATTTTCTTAGTCTTTTTTTCTTGCACATAGACATTTAGTTTCTATATTTATGATTTTTTTTTTAATTTAAAGAGAATAAAACCAGCTGGATGTGGTGTGGTGGTTGGTGCATGCCTGTAATCCCAGCACTCAGGAGCCTGAGGCAGGAGGATCTTTGCAAGTTCAAGACCAGCCTGGGCTACAAAGTGAGCTCAAGGCCAGCCTGAACTGCATAGTGAGACCCTGTCTTAAAAAGACAAAAACCAAAACAAAATAAAAAACAAAAGAGTGAATAAAGCCAATCAAAACAGTGAAAGTGATACAGGATTTCAAAACAAGATTATAGGAAATCAACAATGGCTACCATAATGCCTCTTGTTATCTTCAGAATAGTTGCCTCTACCCTCAGACGTAGTAAAACAAAACAGAGCAGAACAGAATAAAACCAATCAAAACAGAACAAAGCGATACAGGACTTCAAAACAAGTAAATAGTAAACCAACAATATATTCACAGTCCATGGTTGCTGATGTTTTTTAAAGATTTTTGTTTGTTTTTTTTGTTTGTATTTTTGAGAAAGGAGCTCATACAATTTAGGCTGGCCTTGAGCTCACTTTGTAGCCCAGGTTGGTCTTGAATTCACAGCAATCCTCCTGCCTCAGCCTCCTGAGTGCTGGGATTATAGGCATGAGCCACCATGTCCAACTTTTTAAAGAATATTTTAAGTATTTGGGAAGATTAATTTTTAAGCAGAAGTAATTATTACTTAGAAATATTAAATATATAGTTTCTTTGATTTGATTACTTTTGAAAGTCATCACCCTGCTGTCAGAAAATTTGCAGAAACATCAAGAACTTAAAATGTTACCAAAACATTGAAATAGTAGAATGTTAAAAACAGAAATGTTGACTGAAACCTAAAAACAATACAAATAAAAACTGGAGTTAACTATCAGATCCCTACCCTGCCAGAATTCCAAAAAAATGAGAGAAAACCTATTATATGATTCTTTAACTTATCTGAAAGATTTTAAAAAGTTTACTGTCGGAGATTAAAGGAAGATTCCTTGAGCAATGGCTCCATTTTCCAAAGAACTTCCCCAGCCTTTTGAGTGTGGCCCACTCGGCAGTGGCCCTGGCAAGTCATGTGTCTCCGGTGGCGTGGGAGGTGCTGTGCGCTGACCCAGGCCTGGAAACAGAGCTGCACGCCCAGTCTCACAGCACGACTGCTGAACGCTTGAAATACGGGCTGTTCGAAGCTAAGGTGTGCCGTGCTTACACCCAGCTTCTCCGTACACAGAGAAGAGTACAAAGCATCATTCAGCTTTCAGTATAGATTGAATGAATATGTTGTATGTGAAAATATGTGAAATATTTTCAAAGCATAGTAATTTCACCTGTTTCTTTTTACTCTTTGAAGTAAACATAAATTATAGTATGACTCAATTCTGATTAGATATAAAAGGCTAATGATAGGCTAGCTGCCTTGTAGAGCATTTTTGACTATGAAAGGCAAATGCTTGTAGAGTTTTCCTGTATCTTCTAATTTGTGGAGACAAAATAATGAATTTGATGAAGATAAAGGACACAGAAATATGGGATTTTCTTATGTTCCAGTCAGAAGGGCCTATCAAGCAATGAGACCCAAACAGTATTAGAACTTTCAGATTCCCAGAGACTGAAAATAGGGCCCACATTAGCCAGTGGAGGGTGCACACCAGGCACCAAGAGTGCTGCAAGGGAGTGAGAGAGTGAGAAGAGTCAGAGGAAACCATAACAGTGCCTAGGAGAAAGGAGGTGTGAGTCATTTATAAGTATTTCCTGTCCAGAGAGCACAGCAGCACATCATTATGAAAACAGCCAACTAGAAGCTTTCATGTGTCCTTCTCATCTTTCCCTGCCTGCCGCAATTGTAGGTGAATCAGGGATGAGAGAAAGGTGTGCTGGCTTACAAAGAGGAGGATGGGAACCACAGCCTCTCCACCTCTTGTCCAGAGTGTAGGTTTCCCCTCTATAGCACTGTAGGAGGGGAAGCCTGAGGTCCAGTAAGAGAATCTCAACTTTAAATCAGTTCCACAGTTTTGGTTACTATTAATAGACACTGGAATTTAAATTAGACTAGAAGTTATGAGGCTTGTTTTAGGTTTCTAGGGGCAAAAGAAACACTCATCTCCACACAGTAGGTGTCAAGACAGCAAGAGACAAAAAATGTTACCGTATGACTGTATCCTATGACTTGGTATATGTAAGAATGTTAACATTCCCTTGTGGACATATTTACAGAGTTAGAAAGCTTATAAAATTCTGTTGTGGATGCATCTTAATACAAGCATGAGACATTTTTTTTCTTACGTTCTGCCCATCAGTGGCTTACAGTCACCTTTTCACTTAGCTAAATTTTCTGATGGTAATAAAAGTGGAATAATACTCATGAACTGTTAAATAGCACCTTCTGATATTTATTTAATGTAATTTTCTATTCCTTTTCTTCCATTTTGTAATAAACTTAGTGAAAAGTGAAGAATTTAAATATTCCATAATTTCTTAAGATTGCAGATTTCTTGAAGGCATTTCTTTTCTTTTTTTTTTTTTTGTCTTTTTGAGACAGGGTCTGTATATGCATTTCAGGCATACCTTGAGCTCATTTTGTGGCTCAAGCTGGTCTTGAACTTGCAACGATCCTCCTGCCTCAGCCTCTCAAGTGCTGGGATTATAGGCGTGAGCCACCATGCCCAGCTGAAGACATTTCTAATAGCAGAACTCTGAAATCCAGGGAGTACTTTGTGACTTTGGTTTATTCAGAATTACTAGTTGAAACAGGCATATGAAGAAACAGTTGCTCTTTTTTGGAGTGACAAGGGAGATTCCATATGACTCCTTCTTTCTTTAACCTAAACAATATGAAGAGTCTTCTCTCGAGAAGACTGTGTCATGAGTCATGTTTTTCTATGAGAAAAGATAAGGAAGCTGAGAATGCCATAGCTGAGCACACATGCACTAGCATAGACTGATGGCAGTTTCAGTGTTGGGGAGTTTATATCATGCTGCATAAGGACATGTGAGTGTATCTGCATATAAGAAAGATACACCAGAATTAAAATTTCTGATCATTCCTAGTACTACAGCATTTTCTTCAAATCCTTTTTTTTTTTAGTTTTAGTTTTTAAATTTTTTAATCATAGAAGTGTCTTTATTTTCATTCATTAAAAACTACTACAATTTTATGACGAAAATTGGCTGTCTGCTGCATCGCCCATCCACACTCCCTGCTGTCATCCCCTAGAGGTCCATCCTTTGAGCTCTCACTTCTTCCCTGCTGTTTTTTCTTGTCTTTATAGAATTCTTGTTACTAAATTTCAATTTTTTATGTTGAGCCTCTAATTTTATTTTGATATATTGTACTTTTCCTTCTTTTGAGCTGTTTCTATCATTTTTGTGTTTTTTTAAAGGATATGTGTATTTTACTTTTTGAGATTTCCCTACTTTATCTTCCAACCCTTTTTTTTATTTTAATTTCATTTTATATTTTTTTTATATCTTACAGCTTGTTTTCGCTGAGTGTTTATTTTTTTTTTTTTTGGTACTGGGGATCAAACTCATGACCTCACACTGCCAGGCAGGTGCTTATGCCGCTGAGCTAAATCCTCAGCCCCCTTCACTGAATGTTTATTGTGGCAGTTTTTTTTTTTTTTTTTTTTTTTTTTTTTTTTTTTTTTTTTTTTTTTTTTTTTTTTTTTTTTTTTTTTTTTTTTTTTTTTTTTTTTTTTTTTTTTTTTTTTTTTTTTTTTTTTTTTTTTTTTTTTTTTTTTTTTTTTTTTTTTTTTTTTTTTTTTTTTTTTTTTTGTACCGGGGATTGAACTCATGTGCCACTGAACTAAATCCTCGGCCCAATTGTGGCAGTCTTTATTTTCTTAGATGCTGTTTATTTTATTTTATTTTTTTTAGAGCAGGAAATATTTATTGGGAAAAAAAGCTTGTAAGAGAGAAGTGGTGTCTCTGTTTATCTTTTTGAAACTTTCTTTTGCTACTTGCATTCTGTTCCTTTCCTCGGGTCTTTTTCTGTTTGTTTTGTTTTGGTATTTATATTTCATGAGAGAGCAGTGTTTCTGAAGCCTGACTTAGAGTCACCTGGATATATTTATAAATAAGTAGTAACGCTTAGGCTATATCTGAGATTGATTAAATCGTAAGCTTTATTAAATGTGTAGGGGTTCTTAATCATTTGTATTAAAGGGAGTTGTCTCTTTAGGGCTTACCAACCTGTGTGTTCCATGGTGACTAATCAGTTAAGATTGGCTGTTTGGTGGAGGTACCTCGAAGTATCAGTCTTCGTAAATTTTTTGACTTGGATCAGTCAACTTTTTTAGAAGAGCATCTGTCATGTAGGAAAGTTGATGCTAGTGGCTGGAAAACTGCTGAGAACTGAGTGATAAACTTAACAGCAGTTCTTTGTGAACTGGGAGGGCCCAACTTTTGAGATGTATCCTCCCCACCTATTCTCGGTTGGGCACCTCACCTCTGCCACTGGTCCGGAAGCCTCAGTTTCACTGCCAATAGGCGAACAAACTCCTGAGACTATGGTGAAGGGTAATGGTGAGCTAAAACTATAGTGCAGGCCTCCTGTCTCTTGTTTTCATATTCCAAAATGTTGGAATACCTCTTTTGGTGGCCTCTTCTCTTGTTTTCTTTAGTATTGCTGTATTGTATACTTACGAGTATATTTCACATTCTTTAAATATTCTTGAAAGGCAAAAGTTAATGCTTTGTGGGATAAAATACCACACATTTTATAGTAGATTGTTACAAATGTTTAGTGTGTGTAAGTGGTTGCCAGTTTTGTAGTTTTCATTCAAGTGCATGAGTAAAAAATCTCCAAGTTTTATTTTGCTTTTCATTGGCAAGGAGGGAAAGGATTTGACTAAATGATTCTTAATCTGTAAGATAACATGTTTAAGTATCTCTAAGAAATTCCATGCAAAGCAAGTCATTGAACTGGCACAAGGTGGCTTTGTCACCAGAGTAGATCAGAATAAAAAAATACGAAGTTCCTACATAAACCCAAAGTCAATATATGAAAGATTATTTAGAGTACAAAGTAAACATATGTATGTAATCATATGCGTAGAATCTGAAATAGCTATTGAGTACTTACCATGTTTCAGATATAGCGTTAAAGCTTTATACTTTTAAATGGGTATGGTATGCATAGTACTGTTTGAGTGACAGTGTGGAGGATTGAGGATTTTCTTTTTTTCTCTTTTTAATTTTCTCTAATATTTTGTTTATTTCTTTGTGAGAAGAATTTGTTTGAATTTCACAGTTTTAACTTTGATGATACAAGTTACTGAGAGGTTTACATGGTCTTATAAAAATATAGAAAAAAACCACAGGATAAATCATCTGACCATAGTGTGATCTTGGACAAGTGATTATATCTCATAGATTTTATGCCTATTTTTGAAAATAGTTGACTGTTTAGTACCTTTGGAAAAAGAGCTGTATTTGAAATACACTAATAGAATTACTGTAAAATTCATTTAGACATTTTAAAAAGGTTTCTTCATGTTATGTATGCCATCAGAAATATGATGAAGACCAGTGAAGAATTTGGGCTGCATTTTTCAAATTGGCTCTGAGGAGTTAGTATTTAGAATCCACAGTGCATGTAAGAATGTAACTATAGTCAGATGAAATTAAAGTTTGATTTAAAACACTTAAGAAATCTTAGACTTCTTCAGTGGCTGTTTTATCGTCTTTATCAACAGTACTTTTTGTTTTATTTTTGCGATAACTAGGTGCTCAAAATTAAATGCATTCTTTTTCTCATTTTAGGTCAGTTGGTGGTGTGTACTTTATGTTCGTGTGTCATGAAAACGAAGCAGATTTGGCTCTTTTCAGCTCACATGCTTCCTCTGCTAGCACGACTCTGCCTTGTTCCTTTGGAAACTATTGTTATCATCAACAAATTTGCTATGATTTTTACTGGATTGGAAGTTCTCTATTTTCTTGGGTCTAATCTTTTAGTACCTTATAACCTTGCTAAGTCTGCATATAGAGAATTGGTTCAGGTAAGACCAGGTGGATAACTTTCCACATAACTATTAAATATTTAGTTTCTTTTTATTTCACAATCTTGGTTATGGCAACATTCTTTTTCACACTTTCAAAACAGCAGCTATTTTTAGCCCAGTTAGCAGCATCCAAGGTTCCTTCTTACAAAGCTCTTGTGGAGAGTGCTGCAGTAAAGTGAACTGATTGTCTGGGAGCAGACTTTTGAGTTCATACAGTGAGACTGCTGTTTGCCACCTGTGTAACCTTGGGATGATCATTTATCCTCACTTTGTGTGAAGTGAAGTTAATTATAACATTGTACTTTTCCTCATTGGGTTGCTGTCAGATTTAAATGAGTTCAGTGCCAGGCAGATGACTTTAGTATATGTTAGGTATTGTAATGAAGACAAAAATAATAAAGTATGGAATACCTAAAGGTCAAATCCTGATTGTTCTGTTTATAGTCCTTGTGTGACTGCAGTTTTTTTGCTTTGTTTATCTGATTTATTTAGAGATTTCATATAAGAGCCTGAACTGACAACCATACCATGTTTCTTACAGTAGTCTTCCTCCCATTTTTAGACAAATTACTCCCAAATACAAACAGTAGACATTTGAGAGGTAAATATTTGTTAGATTTGTTAAGGTTCAGTGTATATAAGATAAATCCTTAAACCTGAGATATTAGTGTAAAGAGGGGTTGTTAGCATGGTTATTTTTTTCTACCTTTTCACTGTGTGTATGTTACCTCATGGCATAGGAATCTCTCTGACTGACCAAACTGGTACTACTGAGAGAAGTGTTCTCTTGTGTGGCCCAGAGGCAAAATCATCCAGAAAAAATTCTGTAATTAAGCTCTGGGCCTTAGCCAGATTCTGCCTTCTTTCTTCATCTTAATAATTATCATGGGCAGTTTCCCAGATGTAGATCTTTCAAAGAAGAGGTTGTTTCCATGCCTTAGTGTAGAAATATTTCATGACAAAGGGCTGTACGTATTTATTTTCAGAGTGAGAATAGCAAATGTAACTTTGTTGAATTTTATTTTGTGGAGCTAGCCTCTTTTATAGTATTTAGTGATCCTGAATATTAAATACTTAATTACCATAATGCAAAGTCTCTATTTTTAATGTTGTGTTTATTCATTTGGTTGCTGTATGATTCATGTATCACTGGACATAATAGTGAGAAATAAACTATAGATTGTGGGATTTGTTCCTTGGGAAGAATTGAATAAGCAAAAAATGGAAGCTGTCCAGCTTTTTACTAGTTTGTGCCTTGAATGGAAAATAAGAAATTTGTTTTCTACTTCTCAGTAATGTTTACCTTTAGTAGTAATAATATACTATAGCTAGTTAGCAAGTTATTTAAAATGTTTTCTGGTTTGTTTTTTTGAAGCAGTCTGCTTGTATATTCTAGCCTGACATGAACATGAACTCCCCATGTAGTCCAGGCCACTCTCAAATGCAGGACAATTTTCTTGCTTCACCTTCTTAAGTTCTGTGATTATAGTCATGTACCACCAAGTGTGGCTAAAAAATATTTTCTAGTTGGGAAAATGAGAAGTTAGGCTTCAGAAAAAGCATTTGTTTTACTAATGAAACAATTTTAAACTTAGACTAATCTGCAAATCAATGTATTTGAAATTAATACTCATAAATCTCTTTATAGTTTACCAAAACACCCTGGTATCACATTGAGAAGTTCCAGCAAGACTAGATGGCTGGTGTGTTAAGGTTTTTAGGCTGCCTGGCAGAATCCTATTGGGTTCCCAGGATCTGGTCACTGGCTTAGTAAGTCTAAAAACTTAATTACAGTTGTGATCTTAGGTTAAATGAGATTCTGGGAATTGATTTTTGCTACTCAGTTTTATAAGAGATTGTTTTATTAACTGGAATGCCAGTAAACTGAGTTATAGTAGATTATTATGTTTTTGAATATATACCTTTTTCTTGAGCGTAATGTGCTTGACAAACCAAATAAGTTGAAAACTTTTGCTTGATGAATACACAGTAGGAGCATAGGGAGTTAATTTGTCTGTGGAGAAAAGAATTATTTTTATAGTAGAGTAAATTTCTCCACTACACAGACAGAACTGTGCCTTCATTGAACTGCCTCTTACCTATGACTTACTCCTGAAGAAAGCCTGAAAAATTATTAATTTCCGTTTTTCCCAGTCCCTTAAGCAGAATTATATCATTCATGCTAATCTTTATTGTTTTGATTAGACATGAATGTTTATTTCATCTCTTCAAACTACCTTTAGGTATTTTGTTGTGAACATGACCTTATTTTGACCTTATCTCGACCTTATCTCTAAGCTGTGAGGTCAGTGTACTACCCATAGATGTGCCTCTGCTGAATGTTATTAATGTAAAAATCACTACATTTTAAAAGCAGATTTCTGTGTATAGAATTTTACTGAAAAGATCTTGCAAAAAAAAAATGCTATTTTTGTCGTAAGTACATTAAACACTTTTGGGTATTTAAAAGTGTTCATTGGTGGTATAAAATGTCTTCTCCCAAAAAATATATCTTCCTGTCTTGTTTTCTTATCCTAGGTGGTGGAGGTATATGGCCTTTTAGCCTTGGGAATGTCCTTGTGGAATCAGCTGGTAGTCCCTGTTTTGTTCATGGTTTTCTGGCTTGTCTTATTTGCTCTTCAGATATACTCCTATTTCAGTACTCGAGATCAGCCAGCATCACGTGAGAGACTGCTGTTCCTTTTTCTCACAAGGTAATTAACTAGGGCCTGTGATATTTATATCTGTGACCACAGGAAGAGAAAATTGTGATATAAGTGTAATTAAATTTTGAAGATTACTTTTATAAATTGTATTAATACAACTTCATATTTAACTATGATAAGATTCTCATTCAGTGGGTACCCTAGTCTGGCAGTGTAGGAGCATACAGACAGAAAAATGCTGATTATATTTGGGTGTCCTGGAACCAAAATACAGCACATTGTTTGTGGAAAATACATACCAGAGTATTAAAAGTATTTTTTTCCAGTTTTGAATTTCTGGATCAGAAAAAAACTATTATTTATTATTTAATATATGTCACATTATTAAACATGCCTCACATTTAATCCAGCCACCCTGAAAGGTAAGTACTTTCATTGTCATTGTCTTTTGTGTGTATATGTCATTATCATTTTATACCTGAGGAAACTAGCAAGAGTTTAACTTGCCCAGGCAAGTGGCATTCAAGCAGAGTTACAAGCAGGACTGACACTCAGGCCTCATTTAAGTTAAGACTGAGACTTTTCTATTCATTTTAGTGTGTCCTTATTTAATGCTTTCTTCAGTACTGAGATGTAAATAATTGATGAAATTCTAGAACTTGGTTTTTAAGATTTAGGTTAGGTTGTTTTGTGTTCATCTTCTGTCATTCAAATCTATTTCTTATTGCAATATCTTTAGTGTGAGCTTATGCTAGATCCATGTGTATTCTTTCCAGTCTTAAGATTGAATTACAGGCCCTCAGAATCTGGCACATTGGTATACAGTACATCTTTGTTCCCTGGTTTATTGTCACTTAAAAGAAAAGAATGAAAACTTATGTTCCTGGAAATAAAAAAAGTAGATAAAAGTTTTTAGTTGTAGCTGATAGAGCCATTGCTTTTCAGCCATGAGATCCTCTGCAGGACTGTGTATTTAGTGGTGTAGAGAATGAGAAATACAAAACAAGTGTTTAGCCCTAAGTTAGCATGTTATTTGTTAAGATTGACAGCATTAACATGAATCTGAGTCAGTAAATAAATACATAATTCAATCAATCAAAATATGTTGGTAGTACCTGTCTTAGCAAATAGTCAGGTTTTGTGAAAATAAGTTATGTAAATTTTAAAGTAGCTTATGTACAAATACAATAAGTTGGTATCAATGTCAGACACATTTGAATGATGAATTATTAAATAAGGTTAGTATGTGTTTTTGTTATATAAGTACTGTGTGCTAACCGATTGCACCACTGGAGCTCTTAGTTTGTATAAATATTTTTGTATAAATATTATGGAGGTTTTGTGCAGAAATTTTAGGTGAGCCACAAAATTACTGAATTTAAAGAGAAAATTCTGTTAATAACTACAGCGTGGGACTGCAGCTGATTATGTTTTAAGCTGGATTGTTATAACACACAGTCAAATTTAAAATGTAGCATAGAGTTTAATGGGCTCATTGAGTCACTAGACTCTGAATGAGTTGGAACTTATTTGCCAAGAAAATAATAGTGAGATTTTAGATACCTTGCCAAAATGATTTTTCTACTCTATTTCTACACATAGCTAGAATACATTCCCATTTCTCAAGATGAGAATGTTTTGATTTGAGTTTAATTAAGACGTTTCCCATATTGGTTCTTTTGTTAATTTGTATCTCTGTAAGAGTTTGATGTCTTTCTTGATCCTTTTGTGTGTCAGGGTATATTTTTATGTGTTTCCTTGTCAAAAACAATTTATTTCCAAAAGAGGGTTGGAGATTTACCAGAATACCCAAGTAAACAAACAAAGCAACAAAAAAGCACATGTGAACAACTGAAAAATAAAGATTTTTTTTTTACAGACAAAAAATAGAAACTTTTATCAGTAAATATATCTCTCATTGAAGAGAATAGGGAAGAAAAGTTTTAGTAAATTTCCCCCAGAGCTTTCACTTCCCCTTTTTGAATTCTTTAGTACTTTTTCTTTGTACCAAATTCTTTGCTGAAGTGAGAAAAAAATGAATATCCTCCTCTTGGATGTATAATTAAATCATATATTTTGAGGGCAGACAATTTCTCTAAGTATATAATGAAACTTTAGTGAACTCTTTAGAACTTTTTTAGTGAGAATGAAGTAGTCTTAGCATTTTCAGTCAATGATTCTCATTCTTCATGACTTAAGTATTTAATGATTTCTGCCAGAAAAATGTTAAGCATTTTAGAAACTTAGATTTGTAAAAATGTCATAAAATTATTCCTTTAGCAATCAACTACCATGACTGCTGGTTATTCTGGTTCCTAAAGGAATATGAAACTTTTTTTCCTCATCACAAATATACTACCTAAGTCTACATATTAGATGTTTTCACTTAAAAATTAACTTACAAACAGTTGTATAGGGAAAAATACCTATACAGAAGCATTGGCTTGCTTGCTACATACTAAATGACAGGCATTAGTTTCCTTGAAAGAACTCCCTCATATATTATATAAAGAAAATTCTAACTTAAGGTTTAAATGCAAAATCTAACTCATTAGTACTTAATAGTTCCAATTTATTTATACCCATAAGTTAATTTTTAATTATGTCCAGTGAAAGTATTTCTAAGCTTTAGTAGGTCTACAGTTACTTTATAGGTGGTATTACAGCAAAATTGTTGGTAAAATTTGATACTAAAATTACTTTAAAGTGGTCTTGGGTATGTTTGTAAAGTAACTGTTTAAAAAATTTATTTATCTAAACCTAAATTACAATTGAAGTACCAGCACTATGTTTGACACTTGTTGGAGGGTTGTGTGTATTTGTGTTAGGGGTGCTTTATAACAAGTAACCGTATTAGCAGTACAGTTTGAACAATTCCAGTGACCATCATTTCTCAGAAAAACAATGGACAACAATGTAAACAAGTTTGGTGGTTATTTAGAAGCTTTAAATGCTTTTATTCCAAATAGAAGGTTTATTCTGATAATACTGATTTCCTCACTTTTCTTCCAGTATTGCTGAGTGCTGCAGCACTCCTTACTCTCTTTTGGGCTTGGTCTTCACGGTTTCTTTTGTTGCCCTGGGTGTCCTGACACTGTGCAAGTTCTACTTGCAGGGTTATAGAGCTTTCATGAATGATCCTGCCATGAATAGGTAAGTTCTTTATTTGAATATATCTAGTAATTGAAATCCTACAGATATCTTGAAAAGTAGCTCAGTGAATTTCTTTCATTCATGAATTTTAAAAGGAAATAGAATTTTTAGTTTTATTTAAGTAGTTATATTTGGATTAAAAGACTATGAAAAGGTAAATTCCCATGTAAAGATGATGTATATTAATTATGTGTATATTATGATACATACTCAATACTTTTCCTTTTCTACATTTCCTTAAGAGATTTTTAAAAGTTTATTCCCATTTGAAGTTGTAAGTGTAGCTCTGTTAAAAATCTAATTTCTCTGTTAGATACTTTTTGTTTAGTTTTTTGGTGTATTTTAGCATAATTTGAATATAGTTTATTGCAGTTTCAAAGGATGCACTAATGAGAATGCAGAAATTAATCTTTGCTTTTTAATCACTACGATTCTAGAACTTTTCATTATTTCTATTGTCTTCCTATAGGAATTTAATGATTTCATTTACATAAGTTTATATAAACATTTCTTTTCTTTTTTTTTTTTTTTATCGGTACCAAGGATTGAACTCATGACTGCGTGATTGCAAAGCAGGCACTTAAACGCTGCTGAGCTAAATCCCCAGCCCCTCATACAAACATTTCTTAAAACCCTTCATTTATTTAACCTCTTATTGAAATCCTTAGTTCACAGTCTCCTTGCTTATTCCAGCAACAACTAACATGGAGAATCAAGGGAAAAAGAAAGTTCATGTAAAAACACAAAATTTGTGTCATTTACAAGTTATAAAATGCAAGTGACAGCTACCTCCCCCTGCATCTCTTTCCTTTCTCCCAAAGCAACAACTTTAGATTAGTCATTTTAAAATTTGTATAGAGAAAAGTATATTTATATATATTGGAGTTTTCTAGGTTAACTTTTATATACTATGTATACTGTACTTTATTTTGCTATATAGTATATTTTAAAGTTTTCTTATGTCAAAATAAGGCACATTGCATTCTTTCAATGAAAGAATTCCATTATATGGATGTATCTCATTTTTGTTGCTTTGCTATTAGAAAATAATACTGCTTGAGATCCTTGCAATGAGTGTCTTTTTAAAAAAATTTTTTATTTTAAAGAGAATAAAATAAAACAAAACAAAGCAGATCAGAACAAAACAATGCAGTCAACACAGGATTTTGAAACAGGACAATAGGAAATAACAGTGGCTACCATAATGTCTCTTATTTTCTTAGAAATAGTTGTCCTTATCTTCATACACAGTAAATTCATACAAGACAAAAATAGTATAAAACCATTCAAAACAAAAGAATGAAAGCATTATAGGCCTTCAAAACCAGACAGTAGGAAAATCAACAGTGGCTACTGTACTGTCTCTTGTTCTCTTCAAAGTAGCTGTCCATACCTTCACATATATTAAAGTTAAATAATACAAAACAGACTAAAACCAGTCAAAACAAAGAATAAAAGCGTTACTGGACTTCACAACAAGATGATAGGAAATCAGCAGTGGCTGCCATAGTGTCTCATTTGCTTCAAAGTAGCTGTTCATACCATCACATGTAATAAAATCAATTCTTGAAAACTTTTTAGGAGAAGCTCTAGGCATGTATAAGCCTTGAGTATCTCTTTTTAAAAAGCATGTAGTTGGAAAATTTCAAACCAGTAAAGCTGAGATAATAGTAAAATGAATCCTCTTATCATCCATTTCTACTCCCATGTCATATGTGCTCCTGTCTGCTCCATTCACCCTGTCTCCATCCCCATAATGCCATGGCTGCAATTATTTGGAGATAATCCCAGATATAATATCATTTTATACTAAGTATTTCAAACTAAATCTTTTGGAAAAAAAATACAGCAGAATGATCATTCCTAATAAAAGAATTTGTTTTTATCAAGTACTCAATTTCCCTTATTTGATTTTGGTTTTTTAAGTTACTTTTTTAACTTGATTTTTTTTATTAGCATGTATGTGACATACAGATTGATCACATCATAGGGAATTTTTACCTGTGTATACTATATCTTGATTGTTTTTCCTCATTGGCCTCCTCTTTCGCCTTCCCCTCTCCATTTATAAAAGATTTATTTCCATTTTTTTCCTTTGTTTTTTTTCTTTTTCCCTCTCCCAACCCATTGTTCTTCTTCCCATTTCAACATGTTCTTCCTGCTTTTAAATATTTAGCCTTCATTATGCTCCTTATTTATCCTTTGGGTTCCTCATAGAAGAGAATGTAATGTTTAAACTTGTGTTTCTGATGTATTTCACTTAAAGATTATGGGCTTGAGGTGCATCCATTTTCCTACAGATGACTCCAGTTTAACCTTCTTTCTGACAGTAGTACTCCAGTGTATATAAATACGACATTTTCTTTACGCTTTCATCTTTTGATGGACATAGGGGCTGTTTCTAAGATTTAGCTATTATAAGTAGTGCTACTATAAACATGGAAATATAAATATATATATCTATCTCACTGTGGTGTGATCATTTTAGCTTTTTGGGAAAATACCTAGACGGGGAACAGCTGGGTCAAATGGAACCTCTAGGTCTAGGTTTTTGAGGAATCTGCTCTTGGATTTCCCTAGTGATTGTACCACTGTATACTCCTACCTGCAGTGGAGAAGTGTTCCTTTTTCTCCTTCAGCCTCACCAGCATTGATTGATTTCTTGATGATAGCCTTTTTTTTTTTTTTTGGAGTGAAATGGAGTCTCAGTATTGTTTTAATATGTATTTCTTGAATGACCAATGATATTGACATCTTTTCATATATTTATTTGTTGTTCGTACTTCTTCATCTAAGAAGTACCTATTCATTTCAGATGCCCATTTTGGGGTTGGGTCTTTAAATTTAGGGGGAGATTGTTTTCCTTTTTGAGTCTTTATGCTGTTGGTTCGTATGGTTTTCTTTCCCTTTTCTTGTTTATTTTTTAAAAAATCCATTTTATTTCAAGAAGAAAAAAAAAATTCAATACATGTCAATGAGGGGGTTTTGAGATGTTTTCTTCTCCAAGATAATGAAGACATTCACTTGTATTTTATCTTTACAATTAGTTATATAGTTCGTGATGTAAGAATAGTATAATTCAATGGATATGTAAGTGTGGTAGAAGTACCTGGCTCTTGAACATAGTCTGGTTAGAAAAATATTTACCTTTGAAGTTGTGTTTTTCTCCTTCATTGTATATGAAAATATTATCAAGTAGAGTTTTACACATGCAGAGATGTGTGTAGCTATATGGGATCACAGTGTTATAAGCCACGAAATTACATACTGATCAGGGTTTTTTTTTTTTTTTTTTTTTTTGTGGTGCCGGGGATTGAACTCAAAACCTTGCGTTTGCCAAGCAGGCACTTACGCTGCTGAGCTAATCCCCGGCCCCCTGATCAGGTTTTTGACTGAATTAGAATTGATTCAAGAATATGCAACAACTGTCTTAAGTTTATGGGTTATTTTCTCTTGGAATTAAAGGAGATTTGGATTGTTTACTTCTAAAACTATCCACTTTCTATTTTTAGGGGCATGACAGAAGGAGTGACGCTGTTAATCCTGGCAGTGCAAACTGGCCTCATAGAGCTGCAGGTAGTCCACCGGGCCTTCCTGCTCAGTATCATCCTTTTCATTGTGGTGGCCTCTATCCTCCAGTCCATGTTAGAGATTGCAGACCCTATTGTTTTGGCACTTGGAGCATCTAGAGATAAGTAAGAAACTTCCTGTTGTTCTTGATTTTTTTAATGTAATATTTGAATTTGTTACCTAAATATTTAATAAATGTTATAAGATGGAAAATAAATGGACAATTGATGTTAGGTTAATTCAACAAGTTTGTTAATTTTCTGTTATCAAGTGTTTGATTTGACTTTTCTAATCTTTTTTCCTCCTCAATATTCTTATAACAGCCACACCAGACTATGTGTAGGCAAGTCTTTCTTCAGAAAAAAATAGTATTTTCTCTATATGTCCAGTTTTAAAATTAAAAGCATAGAGCATACTTAGTCCAGCAGACATAGCAAGTAATAGGTCATTTTATTTTGTATAGTGCTAAAGGAGAAGAAGCAGTGAGAAAGATGCAAGCGAAGAAGAGAAAAAAATAAAGGCTGCCATACAGTCCTAAAGATGGATGTTTATAAAGCGACAGCCTCATTTGATGTTCTTCAGGGAGCTGAAACTTACTGAGGTTTATAGGAATTCTTGACACCTTCTGAGACCAAATAAAATTAGTAGTTGGATTCATGTATATCTTGTATAATAGCAGTTTTCTTAAGGATTAAAAACCAAACTTAGTTCTTTAAAGATACTGTTTTGGACTGTTGTACTTTATTCAAGGAAATTCTGTAAAGAATTGCCTAAAGTTTAGTATCACTATTTTTTTCCAGTGTTTGATTCACGTTTCTATTATTGATTATAGAAATACATTTGAACTGTTGCTTGTGGCAGGAAGCCTCTTGGGAGGTAGAATCATGACAGCAAATTTCTAAACATTCCAAAGTAATATTTTAATTACAGATTTAACTTTGTGTCTCTGTAATCCGTATTGCTTTCCATTCTGTAAGGTTTTCTCAGTTGGTAGGTTGGCTACAAGACTCACTTAAATAAACTCTCAGCTCTTGGATATGTTTCAGATTTTTTTTTTTGTACCAGGGATTGAACTCATGACCTCACACTTGCCAGGCAGGTGCTTATGCTGCTGAGCTAAATCCCCAGCCTGTTTCAGATAATTTTAATTATCATAGTTAATTATAGTTACTTGGAATTTGTTTCTGAGGTTTAATATTTCTCTGTAGAAGTGTTTAAGATGTCAAATTCAAGGGTGAACTCAGTTAAATAGCCATTTAATAGTTCTGAAAAATGGTTTGCTTTGACCTAAGTCCAATTAGTGTTTTGTTGTCTCTGGAAATGTTATTAATTATACTTGTTAATTTAGCATATATTAATGAAACTGTTAGGATATTACAGAAAGTCTGAAAAATTAAAAGAAAAAATTATATAATTCCACTGCCATAAGCAGCAACGGATCCAGTTCTGGGTCTTTGCAGGATGTGCAATTGGCCTCACTGCTGGCTTCCTTTTCCATAATCAAATGTAGGGGAAATCCATAGAAAAAGGAGCAAACCAGGAAGCTTCCATGAAGGTTTCAGATAGTTGTTTTTGAAGTTAATACTCACCGAGGCTGCAGTGTGAACCTGAGATGAGGAGACTGCCCTTGGGGTTGTTAGAGCAAATAAAGACCAACTGTTAGTTCTGTTTTCCCCACCATTGCTTATGATAAGAAAATACTATTAGTAGCTACGTGGCAGTACTTTTTAAAACAAGTGAAATGGGAGAATTAGGAGAAAACCTTACAGTGCACTCAAGAACTTAAAAGCATGGATAGTTCTCTAACTGCTGAAGAAACAGAAGCAGTTGGTAAACAGCTTGACCCAGTGGCAGGCATTCTGAATCATTTTCTCTTCCAGGAGCTTATGGAAACACTTTCGTGCTGTAAGCCTTTGTTTATTTTTACTGGTATTCCCTGCATATATGGCTTACATGATTTGCCAGTTTTTCCACATGGACTTTTGGCTTCTTATCATCATTTCCAGTAGCATTCTCACTTCTCTCCAGGTAAGCCTGGGGTTAACTTTATATAATAACTGATTTTTAAAATTTCGCTTCCCAGTAAAAAAAAATTGTGTTTTTTAAAAAATTAAATACCTACTTGAAAATATCCATAGTTGCATGATATATGGCAGGCTTACTATAACTTAAAGGTAGTCTTTGTTGCCTGGTTAGTCAGAAGTAAAAAAAAAAAAAAAGCGCTGCTGCTGAAAATGTAAGTTTTTGTTCATTGTAAAAGTAAAGTTTCGTTGAGAGAGTTGAGGAACAGAAATGGTAACAGCATGAGGAGAAGTAAGGTAGATTTGGTGCTGTTTAAATGAATCAGAGAAAACTGACTAAGATCATTTGCATTTTAGTTGTATCAGTGTCTTTTTTCTTATAGTTACATTTATTTACCTTTTTCTGGGTGCGCCTCCTTAGATTTTAAGTATGATGTCCTAAAAGGACAAGGGATGCATTATTGTATAAAGCTTGTGAAAAAAGTTTCTTGGTTCTCATATTCTATTTTAATACCTGTATACATTGTTTTTCAGGTTCTGGGAACACTTTTTATTTATGTCTTATTTATGGTTGAGGAATTCAGGAAAGAGCCAGTAGAAAACATGGATGATGTCATCTACTATGTGAATGGCACTTATCGCTTGCTGGAGTTTCTTGTGGCCCTCTGTGTGGTGGCGTATGGTGTCTCAGAGACCATCTTTGGAGAATGGACTGTAATGGGCTCAATGATCATCTTTATCCATTCCTACTACAATGTGTGGCTCCGGGCCCAGCTGGGATGGAAGAGCTTTCTTCTCCGCAGGGATGCTGTGAATAAGATTAAATCATTACCCATTGCTACGAAAGAGCAACTGGAGAAACACAATGATATCTGTGCCATCTGTTATCAGGTAACTTCAGTAATAATTCATTTGGGTAGGTCATATGGAATATCTCTTGGGATTGCAACCACATTAATCAAATTCAACTTAAATTTCTAGCAGCATTAATTCCTGGGTAAAAATAAAAATGGGCCTCATAAATTATTACAGACTCCACAAAATATTTCCATTTTATTTCTCAGTTACATTTTTACCTCAGTCCCTCGAGTTCTAATTATTGTTATTTTCAACATTATTGCTCACCATAAATAAAGGAAAAACAGGTCAGATGTATTTTGTATTTACTCCTGAATACCCACATACACCTACACAGATGTGTACTATCAAATATACACTGTGTATCACGAGTCAGCAGCTTCTGAAAAGTGGTGTGCCAAGATTATGACTCTTTCTTCTAGTACTGCTAAGGCTGGGAGGAGGAAGTTCATGTGCTTCGTGCAGATGGAGAGAGAATGTGTGGGTTGCTAGGGTCAGAATTGCAAGGTCTTATGTTTAGGGGTAGGGAGAAGTGTTGGTGGCCACCTCTGGTGGACCCTTAGAGCTGGCCTGCCTGTCATGCTGGACTCAGGCACCATACAGAGCTGATGATTGCCTCTGTTACAACCTACTCATAATCCTTAAATCGTCTTGGGAATAAAATAAAACTCTCAAGTTTAGTCATCAGTCGTCTGTGCAGGGGGTGACTAAGCAGCAGCTTTGCTACTGAATCGCACTGTTTGGGGTGGACAGAACTTGGACAAAAGCAGAAATGGTGATCCATTTAAAATCACTCTTACAGGTGAGCTGGTGGAGGGAACCATAGTATCATTAAGTATTCAGGGAATGTCTTTCTCCAGGACTCCTTCTACAGTTTAGGTGGGGTATGTGTATTTGTATGTGGTTAAAACTATCATCAAGAAGAATTGTTTCTCAATAAAATAGAACTAATACATATTTATATATACATATATATACACACACTTTCTTTTTTTACTGTGGTTAGAACATATTTTTAAATATTAGTAAAACAGTGTTTGCCAGTTTATTTTTGCATTTGAGGGGACTGGAAAATAAGGTAGCTCCTTCCCTCCACCCCCACTTTTTAGTTTAGGTGCCCTTACAGTCCTGTTTATTACTACAGTGTTCTCGAGCTGTTTTGTGTGCTACGTAACCTTATTGCGCACTCAGAACAAAGCACATCAAATACAGACACAGGGCACATCAGCTTTAACAGCCAGTGTCTAAATATTCTACTTTGGGATTCAAGAGTCCTCTGTTTGTATTTCTTGTTGTCACATCACTTTTTTGAGGTGCTAGAACTCCCTGCTGAAATTACCTGGAAAATGAGAAAAGAATTGCTTAGCTTCCTACCTGGCTGCTTGTCTTTGGATGGCTTTCTGCTTCTGAGTTGACTCCCAGTTGTTACCAGTTCTTGGCAAGGAATTTCTGGGATATTCACACTTTGTTGTTTTGAGACTAAGCAAAATTAATGGTGGATTCATCAAATGTGTATCCTTAAAATTTCAACTTCAAGTCCTCAGGCTTCCTTCCCCCTATGTATTTTATACAAGAAATATTAATACAAAATGTACCACTTTTTATTCTGGTAGTTACCATACGTGTGCACATGAAAGGGACCTGAGTGACTTTATTAAAAGTATAGATTTATGAATCATATGGTCACATATCCTGAAGTAATAGGTCTGGGCTTGCCCAAGAGCATACGTTGATATCAAGTGGTTGTGATGCATATTGAGAAACATTAGCTTGTATAAACCAAATATTTAAAACTGGGTTATATAATGGCTGTAATAAAGTAGCCACTTCCTTGCCAATACCCTGGTGTTACATGGCTGATTTTTGTCTCCTTGCAAATACTCTCATCATGGGATAATATGTTCAGTTGTACTGAAGTGTAATGGTGGAAAAAGTCCTGTTTTTTTCAGATTTTCTGAGGTTATAATTATACTTGTGGCTTACCAATGGCTCAAGTAATCATACTACTATAGTCGTGTAAACCTTGTGTTTCACATATAGCCAAATCAGTTAAGAAGATAGTTTCTTCCTTTTTTTCCCCTTATTTTTTTAAAAGTTACTTAGCTATTGATTCTTGTGTTGTTCATATAAGGGTTCTCTGATAGCCATAGCATTATTACTGAAGTAAAATGAGTTTTATTCTAAGATTGGTGTTGCAGATACTCTGTTACAATGAAATGTTGGAGCCAGAACATTTGGAGGTAGCAGCAAAAAGTTTTAGATGGAAGACATTTATGAGGTACATTTTCGGCCCCTCTTTTAGGATATGAAATCAGCTGTGATCACGCCTTGCAGTCATTTCTTCCACGCGGGCTGTCTTAAGAAGTGGCTGTATGTGCAGGAGACCTGCCCTCTGTGCCATTGCCACCTCAAAAACTCCTCTCAGCTTACAGGATTAGGGACGGACCCAGCTCCACAGCCTCATGCAGGAGCGGAGCAAAACATCATACTTCAGGAAGGTCCTGAACCCCCAGACCGTGAGCATCATCCAGGGACGGGGGTGCAGGAAGGTTCTGAGGACCATGTCGAGTGCATCACCAGAAGACCAGATACCCAGGAAGGGGCCGTCGGTCCCGGAGAGCACCTGCAGAATGCGAAAGTTGAATCGCGTCCAGTTGAGTCTGTCTAGAGGAGAAGCAACGGTGACTTTGGTATTGTGGAGAAGCTGGCTCAAGAGGGAATTACTCATGCTCAGACCTGAGGAACAGGTGTCTGGGATGAGTTGGTTGGAAATGACATTCCAGTGATCTATTCCAAGAAGCACTCAGTGGAAACCACCTGCCTTCATCTCTTGACGTTGTGGGAGAAATGATGCAATGTATGCTAATTACAGTTTATTTGTGTGTTCTATGCTGATGTTTTCTAGAGGTTTGCCAAGAAAATTCAACCTCAGCAACTTGGAGAATGGCCCCATATTTGTGAGGCATAAGAGCAATCAGATTTAAATGTTTGAGAGGGTCCGAGGAAAAAAATAAAGAGCATGAGGACAGCACGGGAAGAAGTAGGCAGAAGTGGAACTGGCATTTCCCTTTCTATGAGGCAGGATCACTTTTGTTATAAAGTATGAGTAGCAACCAGCCCTGTTCTCCACCACCTTTTCCTTCAGTTAATTGAAACTCAGTTGATTGTTGACAGCACTGCAGTGAAATCAAAGATGTAGAAGCACTGATTGTATTCAAAGATGAAAGCACGTTTGTACTTCAGATGTGCTTTAGGGACAGGGTGGGTGGGTGCTGGGATTTGGGATGCATTCATGTTACTTGAGACTCTTGAACTTTATGACAGTCTTCATTATTTTGATGTATATGGAACTTTTGTTAATAGATTGTACACTTTGCTGGCTGCGTGAAGTAATCTAAAACTCTCATGAACACTTTGGAGTTTGCTTTATTGAAGGATGCCAAAGTGGGAGGGGCTTTAGGGCACTGATGTAGGCCCTGGGTGTACTTTTCAATCTCTTGTAATGTTTAATTCTTGCAACTGAATCAAAACAGTGTTAAATTATGGCAATATTTGCACTTTGGGAATGAGTACATAACTGTATGATCACACTCTGCAAATGCCACTTTTAAAGCTGTTAATAGATTTGCACCTTTTCGTTGACAAGGACATGTCATATTTAAATTTTTACATTCATCATGGCTACAGGTAGAACTGGGGAGGGGGGAATGTACTTTTTTATGGGAATTTTGATATGAAAAGAAACTAGTCATTTATTTATACAGTAGGCTTGGCTCAAAGTGATTTTCAGACTTGGTATTCCTAATGTGGGATGTGACTTTGTTTTTAGTAGCAGATTTGGAAGTAGAATGACAGACATAACCAAATGTCTTAATAAATTTAAATTTGATGATAACTCTGTTTTGTCCCTGTGGTTTATAATTACTGTAAAGTGTTTTGAAATTCTATTCTCAGGAGGTCCTGTTTTATCTAGCTGAACCAGATAGATGGATCCCCATTACCATGCTGCCCTGCAGGTGGCAGAAGTGTTGGGAAAGGACTAGTTGGTTGAAATCTCCCATGCCAGTGGTAGCAAGCTCAGCTGTGGGCCACAAGTATCTGGGAAGCCTTGATTTAAAAACAACAACAACAACAACAAAAAGGATTTCTTGTCCCCACTTCAGACCCTCTAAATCCACCTTTGGGGGGGTTCAGAACATTTCATACCTTCCCAAATGGCTGTCCATCTAGTCTGGCACTGGCATAGTACAGCGTTTAGAAAAGCCTCGACTAGATTGGAGTAATTTTCTCCCCAGGTGTAGCTAGGCACTTGTCCCATCCCTTTGCTGATCCGTAGTAGACAGAAAACAAGGCAGATGGCTCCCTCTAGTGGTGATGAAGCTGTTGTCCAAAGACTACCAGTGCTGATTGAGGGTATAAGAGTGATTTTCAATATTTCTGAAAAAGGTACATGTTCAGATATTAAGCATTATGGTACTTTGTTTAAAGGAATAAAAGGTAACATTGAAATTTTTTGTGGTTATGTTGAATTTGGTTATCTTGAGCACTGAGTACCCATGTGAGATAGCTGAATCTTACATCAGGAGAAATACTCAGGTATTTTAATACAAGCAGGGACTTCCTCAGCACCAGTTTCACATCATACAGTTTTCCGTGCACATAGCTGATAGACCCCAGCTGTGTTACCAGGTTCAGGTGAGCCCCTGCGCAGCCCATTGGACACTATGTATAGCTGTGCACCTTTTGCTTCACTCAGGAGACTCAGTAGTGGTGACAATACCTTCACAATTTCAGTGGCTTTAAAACAGCAAATGTTTTTGCTTTCTGATGTGTGACACATCAGTGTCCAGTTGGCAGGGATCCCCTGTGCAGGACAGACACTCGAACTTCCATGATAGTCATGTCAAAGGGCGAGGACTCTGATTACATCCCTTTTCTAGGCACGACTATTGCTTCTGATCACTATCCCTTGGGTAAAACCATTGCGGGGGCCACAAAAAGTACAGAAGTTATCTTCTGCGGTCTGAAAAGTGACTGTTGCTGGTGAGCACCGTTTGGAGCAGTTGTTTACGCATTGGGAAGGGGGAACGTGCCTGTGAATGAACATACCAGTTGGGAACTTCTGACTTAAGTTTTTCCTTGTTCTAATATACTGAGAATAGCGGAGTTGTACAATGCCTTACATATTTCAAAGATTTGGTTTGTCATTTTTGTGATGATTTCTAATTCACTGCAGACGTTTTGACGTAGGAAGAAGATGCAAAGTTTAACCACCAAAAAAAGAAAGCTAGATTGTATTACCCTTTGATAATATTCAGGCATATTGGAAACATAGTCAAATGCCTTTTTTCCTAACTGTGTAGTATTTTCCACTTTTTCAGATACTGCATACTTATTTTCATTCTTGGTCTGTATTGTTAAAAATTTAATAAACTTTTATCACTGTGAACTTTGACTTCAAAGCTAGTACTGAACAGTCTGAATCCTTTGTTAACATATTTCTATGGGGCTTCCTGACGCCCCTCATGGGGTCTTGAATGTCTTAGACTTGGAATGTCTCATGTACACTTCTCATCGGAAGCTCTCTGCATGTTAAACGTTTGTGAATTTAAAAGAGGATTTCGTAGTTTCCAAGTTTAAAAGGGAGGCCTTGAGTGTGTAATTGATAATGAAGCAAGGCCCTTACAGATATTTCAGTAGCAGTAAACCAGGTGTTAATTCAAATATTAGAAGATAGGCTTTACATTTTAGTAGCTGTCACACTGGATTTTGAGAAACTAGAGCCTCCAACGTTAGCATCACAGTGAGTAGAAGGCAGAGGAGTTACGTGGTTTGGTTATTTGAAAATATGTGTTAGATGCTTCAAACTGCTTTTAAACATGGCTTATTATTTGGGAAGAAAAATGTAAAAAGTAGAAGTGACTCATAATTTCATTTGGAAATTAGCCCTTCCAAGTTGCTTTTATGTTTGATGGTAGCAGAACTCCTACCGGCAACTACACCCTCACTTCATACTCACCCTGTCTTTTCAGAAAGTGTTCTGCAGGTCATTGGCTCCTGAAATACAAATGCATTCCAATTCACGAATTAAGGCACATGCATTTCTCCTGCTTTTGGAGATAGAAATGGTGTAGCTTTCGAAAATAGGATTACATTTTTGTAGGGTAATGCTAGGTTAGAAAGTGGTCATTGCGGAACATGGTGGTGCATGCCTGTAATCCTACCATTTAGGAGGCTGAGGCAGGAGAATCACTGAGAGCTCACGGCCAGCCTGGGCTACAGAGTGAGTTCAAGACCAGCCCAAACTCGTATTGAAACCTGTCAATAAATACATGTATGTATGTCATAAACACTAGAAGCAACTTAGAGAACCAACACTTTGGATCCTGGGGCAGGATGGGGGGATCTCTTATTTCTCCAGTGCAGCGGATTCTGCATTTGGTTGCATTGTGTGGATGAGCTCCAGAGTAAAGGCAGGATTTCTAGTAAAGACAGTAACTCCTGCTCATACCCCACATGTCCGGAGACCTACTCATTGCCTTTGCTCTCCCTGACTCGGACGTTCTTTTTTCTGTATCCATCTTCTTTATGAATGCTGGCTGTTTGGCCTTTTCTTCTTCCTACCATTAATAGGGACAGTGCAATGCTTTCTTATTTACAGTTTTATTTGTGTTGTATGTAAAAACAGTGGCTTCTCCCTAGCTGGAAGTGGTCTCCATGAATGTAGGAAAGCCTGAGCCAACACTAGAGGAAATGCACTGTTGCTTTCCAGATGAGCACCTGCCAGGCCGAGGTCCTCCCTGTGGATCTTCCTGTGTCGGTCTGGTCTGCGTGGATGTGGGCTGCCCTAGAGGGGTCAGAAGACCCTAGCCCGGAGACAGGCGCCCTGGGCTATTGTTTTCACTTCCTCTGCTCTGTGGCCAGCCTTTGTTTTTCTGGGTTTCAACTTCATCTGGGAAAAAAAGGGAAGTCTCTGTGGTATCGGGTGGTGCTGTTGTAGGTTTTGCCTCTGTGTGTTTTTAATATTTACCAGTGACTAATGAGCTTCATATATTTTTTATGAGCTCTGCGAAATACTGTCTTAGCTGAGGTTTGGTTCACCACTATTCTTCTGCCTGGTACAGGGCAGGAGCTCTAGAAGAAGCCACAGAGAGCAAAATCACTTAACATTTGGCTCCTCGGGTTAAAAAGTGGCAGAGACTGTCTAAAGATGGAGAGCAGAATGTCACATCCTAACTGATGACATTGTTTCTGGGAATGGTCTGAAGGTTTAACTGAAGCCATGCTGAGCTCAGTATTTCTAAGAGATGACAAAATTTGAGGACTTAAGATGAAATCTGGGTGATTGAATTTTGCTGTTTAGCCTCAATGGTGTATTTTAAAATGATGTTTTAAACAATATTTGACTCAGTTGCTAGCCATTTAAAAGTAGCAAGATTGTGTACTCTACAAACTCAGCTGTGAAAAATGGGAAGAGCTGGTCTGGCTATGGTTGGTAAAAACCTAGGTGGCTGTTTTTGGTTCACTCCACTTCCAACCCCACTACTACTTGTTCTGAAAAGCTTGGTTGTTATCACTGAGCTCTTCTCTGCATGGAAGATGCTGTGAGAAGCACCGAGCAAGTTTGGCTTCTCAGTCAGTCAAACCCTGCGTGAATAGGTACAGTGCAGGTATTCGGTACTGATGAAAGTGAAGAAATAGGATTTAGAAACCAGAAGCAGTGAGGAGAAATTCGATGTTCATTTATGAAAGTGTAGAATCTGTATTATCGTTTTTCTTTCATTACAGTACTTCAGTGACTGAGTGTTCCATTAGAATATAGGGTAATGGTGTCAGGACTGTGTCTTTGAAGGGCTGGCTCCACAACTGTCCCTCAAATTTTAAAATCTGCAGAAGCTCACTCAAGTCCCTTACAAAAAATGTTATCCAACCTCTGCATCCTCCTGCACACTTAAGATCATTTCTAGGTTGCTCATAATACCCCGATATAATGTAAATCCTAATTACGCTGTATTGTGTAGAAAATAATAGCCATAGTTTTCCTTTCTGAATATTTCTAATTCTCATTTGAACCACAGATGTAGTTCCACAGGATACAGAGGTCCTACTGTGTTTTTAGCTTGGATCTATGATTGAAATTTGCACTCGGTGATCTCACTAACTTGTTGCATGGTCCTCCACCAGGTTTCCTTGGTCTTTGGTGGGTGCTGGGAGTGTGTTGGGAAGCACGTGGAAGATACGGATGCCTGAGTCCAACTGCAAAGTTCTGACTTGCTTGGTCTGGGATGGAATCTCAACATCTGTTATCCTTCCACAAAATTTTAGATTCTTCTGATCCCATGAAAATTGGAGAACTGTCATTTTAGTGAGCTTCATATTTTTTTATGCACTACTGGGTATTAAACTTAGCTAAGGGTTGGTTTACTACTGTATTCCCATTACCTGGCACAGGTCAGGAGCTCTGTAAATACTATTGTTGGAGCCAGCGCTTTATGGAAGTTGATTCTTAGAGAAGAAATGCAGATGAAGATGTTTGCCTCTGAGGACCATTTGTGGTTAAGGATTTCAGCAAATGTTACCGTGCGCTGTGCAGTGAAGCAGCAAAGACCAGCTGACAGGTGCACCAGTGAGATCTGGCCCTGTCCAACCAACTACTTTGGTTGACTGCCCACCCAGAAAGACCTAAAGCTATTTATATTTGGAGGTCAAAAACTCAGTTTTTTTCCCCTCCAACCATATTGAACTAAACAATCATAAAATTTTGGGAGTGAAGGAGCCTTCAGGGATCTAGACCAGTAGTTCTGTTTTACAGGAGGGGGCATCTTCAAGCTGTTCAAGATGTTTGCACACAGTTGATGGCAAAACAGTGCCCAGACCTCCAGAATTCCAGGCCAGTGTCACCTCAGAGAAGATGCAGGTACTCTGTATAGTATGTTGCATTCAAGAGACCTGTTTTATTAAATATGAAGCTGTTCTAAACGGGTTTTGGTGAAAGGACGAAATGGCTAGAATTTCTGGGATAATACTCAGTTGTCAATTTGCGTCCCAAGTTTTTGGTAAATCATGTAAAAAGGAAAAACAGGAATTAAATAAAATTTGGGGTGTAGAGTAAGTATTAATATGTGGCAAGTCATAGCTCACCATGTTACAGAAGATGGTTACAAAATATCCCAGCTCTATTTATTGTGGAAATTCTCCCTGTGTATTAGTTGTAGCCACAGATGTGTAGAACAGAAAAATCTTAGTTTGTACGAACATATGGGACATATTGGAGACTGGGGAGTCCAGTCCAGCTTCAGAGAATTCAGAAATATAAAATTTCTTCCTTCTCAAAATGTTAAATTAAGAAGCACATGTTTGGGGTAGATAGGTGCAAACATTATAAATTCTCACTTTCTAGTTGCTTAAATAATCTTTCCTAAAGCTGTTGGTTTCTTCTAAGTTCACCTAAACACTCCCCTTCCCTTAAGAAAACAGGTGAAAATTGAAGGGAGCGTTAATGTTGTTCTTGGTGTTAGGAGCTATGTTGTGTTGCTGAAGTACAAGTGCATAAAGGGACCTCTGAGCTGAGTGCTACTGCTGGCGAGGGGTGAATGTCTGCAAGATCACGTAAAGAAGCATTCCGGGGCACCTGCTGTACCAAGCAAACTGGTATCCTAGCATTTAAAACTTTCACTGTGTGGTTTATGAACCTATAGCCTGCCACCATGCCATTGCCTTTTTTTTGTTTTTTTTTTTTGGTACCAGAGATCGAACTCACAACCTTACGCTTGCCAGGCAAGTGCTTATACCACTGAGCTAAATCCCTGGCCTTTTTTTTTTTTAGCGGTACCGGGGATCGAACTCACGACCTTGCACTTGCCAGGCAGGCACTTATGCCACTGAGCTAAATCCCTGGCCCCCGCCATTGCCTTTTATCATTTGTTCTAACTTCAGATTTTTTCTTGCACACTTACGAAGAAGAAGAAAAAGGAAATGACTGGATTAAATGATACCTAAGCAAAGCATCTGCCACTATTGTGCACTTGGTACTTTGGGGGAAGAATGTAACAACTTTTAAAAGCCCTTTCCATAAAAAAGAATGGAAAGTGTTTACTTAGAAAAGGAACTTCAATATTTTAATGTAATGTATCACCAAAGGTCGGGGAAGTTTTTTCTTTTTCTTTTCTTTTTTTTTATTGGTACCAGGGATCAAACTCACAACCGCATGCTTGCAAGGCAGGTGCTTATGCCGCTGAGCTAAATCCCCAGCCCTTGTAATGCATCACCAATGCAAATAAAATGAGCATTTTACTTTATTACATGTATATATGCATATAGTTAAATTCTGTTTCAAGATAGGGGTAGGTAGAACTCAGTAAATCTAGGTTCTTTTGGTACATTTAAGAGCCAATATGAAAGTACAGTTAATAATACATCATCACTGTAACACCTGGGATTTAAGGACCCCCACTCACTGCCCAGCATGGGGTGAGGGCATCATTTTGTACTTAGTTGTTTACCAAATTGATTTTTTTTTTTTAGTGAGCACTGCCATGTATTTAAAGAGTTACATAGGGTTTAGTTTCCTGTTCTGCTCTGCTTTGATGTTCAGGCTTTATTAACATTTTGTTTTAGTCAACTTAGCTAGTGATCCACGTTTCCTAAACATCCAACCTGTACATCTGGAAGAAATGGCTGTCTCCATTTTCCAGGTGGGGAAACCGAGGCACAAAGGAATGCAGTGACTTGCTCAAAGTTCAAAGTGGTCAGTATTTGAGCCTAGGGGGTCTGGCTTCAGAATCTCCTTAGCCATTATGTCATTGTGCCTGTTTATGGACACAATTATTTTTTCAGAATTTTCCATTCTTAACATTGGTGGAGGCAGTAGGGAAAGTATTATTACTAACCACTCCTAGGTGCTTCTCTGTGCAAGGTACTTTGCAGGTTTCTGCTTGCAAGATGGCTGAGCTTCAGACCTTTCTCTTATGATTCCACTGGGCTGAGGTGAGACCTAGGCATGCTGATTTTGAAAAGTTCCTTAAGTGATTTCAGTACACATTAAAGTCTGAGAACAGTCGTGTCCAATAGATCAGCTCTCTGCTCTTTTGTTCACATTGGCACCCTGAAGATAAATTCCCTTAAAACCAGTTTCCCTGGGTCACAGCCTGATTTCCCTCCACACTCACCCTTGCATTCTCTGTATCTGATCTGAATCAGCATCAAGTCACTCTTGGGCTCACAATGGCACGTGACACCCACGAACCAGCAGCAAACTTGTTTTGTTTAGACGGTCTTCCTTTAAAACTTGAAATAACGCTTAAACATTAGGAGAGCTCATGTGAAAAATCTGAGTTCCTGGATTCTTTGGGAAAAAACAGGTTTAAATGTCTTTTTGTACCTAACATTCATCAGGAGTTCAGGGGCTTCCCCTTAAATGGATGTGCACTACCTTCTTATTTCCAGTTCATCAGGTGCCTTGAGTCCGGGTGCCTCATGTTTTTGTCTTGCAGTAGGGCACACATGCAGGAATTAGTGTACTTTGACAGTGTTGTTGCTTTTCTTCTGCTGAGCACTGACTGCACAAGTACAGCACTTTCCTTCCATAGTTTGATTTGGAGTAGTTTCTGTGAAGGAAATGCGTGTGTGTACACACACACACACACACACACACACACACACCACTTTCCCAGTTTATGATCTCTACTTTCATATTCACTCTTCTCAGTCAGCTCTTTTTGCATCTTCCTGATGTGTTGATTAGGTTGTAGAGGTATTTTTTTTCAAAATGTCACCAAACTACACAGAAACTCAAAGCATGTGGCAGACCAAGTTCTTGAATTCAGGTGCCTGCAGGGAGCAGTAGGTAATGTAAAAAGAAAAGAGAGCTGGGCAGGAGACACAGAGTCATAAAGAATTCTTGCTTCACCTGCAGGAGGCAGCCCTTCCAATCAGGCTAGAGTCAGTGTCACTCAGTGAAACATTTCATGATGATAGAAAGGTTCTGTGGCTGCCTGGTCCAATGTGGTGGTCGTTAGCTGAGAGTGGCTGTGGGACAGTTGGAAAGTGGAACATGAGACTGAAGAACTGCATTGTAAAGTTTAGCTCATTTTTATTTAAATGTAGCCATATGTGACTACTGTCTTGGAACAGGTCTAGCTGATTATTGCTGTACAGAAATGAATGTGGTTGTGGCGTGGTTGGATGTTCTGATTTTTTTCCAGAGTAATCAGGAATCCATATATTTTAGTGACATCTCTTCCATTATTTGTAATGTGGGCTCCATTTAACAAACGTGTAAAAGCTAAGCAAAACCCAGTGAGGGGATGGCTTGTGGTCTGCAACTATCCACCAGTGCGCTCCACCACAGGTTAATGAAAAGCCCAGGGCAAAGAGAAAAACATTGCACATCTCTTGGTGGAAAGCAAAGGGCATAATTAATATGTATCCTCTTGAAGTAACCTGGCTTGTGCCAATGAAAGATTACTAGCTGCAAGTTTTCATGACAGAGTTTATGCACCTCCTGTCCTGTTCTACCCAGTAGAAGCATATTGCAAGAGATGTGTGGGACGAGACATTAATGATGAAGAAAGGTATTTGCTTAAGCAGGAATGGTAATGAAAAGACCAAAGGGAAGAAGGAACATGACCAGCTGGGACCCTAAAGAAGTCTTGCATGCTTGCTCATCTAGTAGAGTTACCACTGGTCATATGACTATTGAAATTCAAATTGAGATAAAATTCTGAACATTGAAATTTAAGTTCCTGGGTCACATTAGCCATACCTCAAGCGCTCAGTAGCCATGCATGGCTGGTAATGACCACACTGGATTTAACAGACCTAGAACGTGTCTAGTGTTGTAGAAAAATCAGGCTGAGGGGGTGAGAGGTTAAGAGATGGGTCTAGAGAGATACTCAGGGACAGCCATGTGGTCACAGTAGGCTGGGTCACAATGTTAGGATGTTTGTGCTGAAGATTCTCCTTTTTGGAAGCTCATATTACTGGTCTACAGAAAATAAATTAGACAGACCAGACTTGCCAATGGATTGGAAGCTACAGGCCAGTTAAGAGGCTGTAGTAGTCCTGGGGAGAGGTGAGGGTACTCCAGGGGTGAGGCATCCCATAAGCTCCAAGATGTAGAGTACCATCATCTCTCATAGTACCCAGTGCAGAGCAGTCACTCAAAACAGCCCTCCTGCTTCTGTGCAAGCTGAGTTCCACGGTGGCCAAATAAATTCACACAGATGACACAACCAGGAAATTCCAGGACTATGAGTCTATATGACAATTCCACAGCCTAAGGGTTTTTTCCCTTTTGTATAATGCTCACTCCCCAGGAGAGAGAACAAAGAATACAGAGCATAGAGAAATGAGAGCTCGTAGCCTCTTGGAGTTGGGCCGTGTCCAGCAGCATAGCTTCCTGGAGGACAAGGAAGAGGTCAGAGTCACAATCACGTGGTCCCAGGAGCACTAATCCCAAACCGCTCCAAATGTCTGGAAACCAGTCTTTTGTCCATGACGATTTTCAACGTGTAAACTTTTATACATGTGTGTATGCCTTGGAGAAATTCTTCAAACATCTGGAGAATTTAAACCAATAATTTATAATAAATTTCCTTGACTCATAAGATAATTCCCTAATGGAAAAAGCAGCACTTTATCTCAAATTGCACACAGCAGTAAAAGGAAATCGAGTAGATGAGATTTTGAAATTCTCCAAACTCTAGGTGGAAGGGTATTTTGATCTCTTTGTTTTTAAACAAATAAGACATTTGAAAAATTCCTTTACATTTTGTTTTCCCTTCCTCTTGCTTATTTTATTTTGGGTGGTGTTGGAGATTGTGCCTAGACTTATTCTTCACTTACTTTTTGAGACTCAAAGTTGTGATCCTCCTGCCCTGGCCGCCTCAGTGCTGGGATGCTAATTTATATTTTTATGTAATTTTAAACTTACAGAAAAGTTGCTAAACCTCTGTGTAATCTTCACCCATTATTAACATTTTGCTGTATTTGTTTTCTCTTTCTCAGCACACACACATACAGAATTTTTGACCACTTGAGAATAAACTGCAGACATAATGTCTCCTTCCCTTTTTCCCTCTAAATATTTCAGTATTTCCTAAGAAATAAGTTTTTAATTTTTTAATCTTTTTTTTTTGCCACAGTACAATGCCTTACCTAAGATCCTGTATAGAATTGAATCCAGGATTATATATTACACAAAGTTTACATATCTTTCTGGTCTCCTTATACTTTTTTTTTTTAAAAAAAACTATGTATGTATTATTTATTTTCAAGAGAATAAAAACAAGCAAAATAAAACAGAACAAGGCCAATCACAATGAACCAGTGTGACACAGGACTTCAAAACAATATGAAATCAACAATGGCTACTATAATTCCTCTTCTTGTCTTCAAAACAGCTATAGATACCTTCAGACATAGCAGAAATCAAAACAATGGAATAGAACCAATAAAAACAAAACAATGAATGCAATGAAGCACTTCAACACAAGACAATAGTAAATCCAAAATGGCTACCATAATACCTCTTGCTATCTTTGAAATAGCTGCCCATGCCATCGGATATAATAAAATCAAACAGAATAAAACAGAATAAAATCTAACCCAGCAAAACAATGGAAATGATACAGGACTTCAAAACAAGATAATAGGGAATTAACAATGACTACCACCTTCAGAAGGAGATCCCCATAGATGCTACACTGCATACCATGATCCTCTGAATACATATCAGACCACCAGCCCTAGACCTGCACGGTGAGTGAAACACCAAACACAAGCATCAAATTGCATTTCATTCAATAGCTGTCATCACAGCCTGTGTTTCTCTGGATCAGCAGGTTGCTTATGGGAGGCAGGGGTGGGTAGGAATTGGCTCTTCTTGTTTCCCAGCCTGCATGCTGGAAGGGGCTGGGGTCTGGCTGTCCCCCAGGCAGCAGCGGCTACTTGTGCATGGTGCTGGTTCCCAGGGTGTCTTGCTTCTTGTTGGTTTCTTGTTCTCTTCTTTTTTTCTTACTTTTGTGACATTCATATTTTTGAAGAGAAATAGTCAAGTGTGGCCATTAGTCCTCCTCAACATACTCTTCAAGCCCACTTATCCCAAAGTTCTTGACAGCATTACTCGTATTGTAATAAATTGTTTTAAATTTAAACTTTCACCATTTTAGGCCAGGCATCGTGGCACATGACTATAATCCCAGGACTCAGGAGGCTGAGGCAGGGAGATTGCTTGGAGTTCAAGACCAGCCTGGACTGATAGTGAATTCAAGGTCAGCCTGAACTGCATAGTGAGACTCTGATTCAGAAAATAAAAACAAAATAAACTTTAACCATTTTAGATAACCCCCCATAAGATAACAATAGATTATAATTTAGGAGATGTTGAAATACAATCTGTGATTTATATGTAAATATATGCTGTGTAACATTTATCTACAATTCATTCCTGAATAGACTTGAGAATTCTAGATTCAGATTATACAGTATGTAAGAACTTATGAATCTATAGTAATAAATACAAACATATAAGAAAATAAGTAAGAGTCTTCTCTCATTAAAATGCTACTGAATAAAATGCAGAAAAGAATGACACATTTAGAAAATTATCATTTTTCAATCATTATTCTAATAATTGATTTAGGGAAGAATTATCATGAATTTTGAAAAAAATCTTAGTGAACTGTCCCTCAGACAAAGGACTTCTGTCTAGAACATATAAAGAATTAAAAAAAATCAGATCCCCAAAATTGAAAGACCCAATCCAAAAATGGGCACCCAAGATGAACACACAGTTCTCAGATGAAGAAATATGAATGGCAAATAAATACATGAAAAAAGATTCATTATCTTTGGTCATTAGAGAAATGCAAATTAAAACCACACTGAGATTCCATCTCACTCCAGAAAGAATGGCCAGGATCAAGAAAACTACCAGCAACAAATGCTGGAGAGGCTTCAGGGAAAAAAGAACTCTTCTGCACTGTTGGGAGTGCAGACTGGTGCAGCTACTGTGGAGGTCAGTCTGGAGGTTCCTCAAAAAGCTGGGATTGGAAGTCCCATTTGACCCAGCTATTCCACTTCTGGGCATATTCCCAGAAGAACTGAAAACCTCATACCACAGTGATACATGTGCACCCATGTTTATAGCAGCACAATTTGTAATAGCTAGATCTTGGAAACAACCTAAATGCCCATCAACTGAGGAATGGTACTTTTATACAATGGAGTACTACTCAACTATAAAGAATGATCACATTGAGATATTTATAAGTAAGTTGACGCAACTTGAGACCATACTCATAAATGAAATAAATCAAACTCACATGAGTAAATACTGTATAGTCTCCCTAGTATTAGAAATGGTGGGGCTGGGGATTTAGCTCAGCAGCATAAGCGCCTGCCTGGCAAGCACGAGGTTGTGAGTTCAATCCCTAGTACCGGAAAAAAAAAAAAAAAGAAATAGTAAGAGTACATAATATACAAAGTCCTCAATAAATACAATGAAAGGGTAAGAATCTTCACAAAGGGAAAAAAATAATATCTTAGGGAAAAGCAGGAAAAAGAAAAAGGAAGGGAAAAGAAAAAATATATAAATTTGTATAAACACACTTAGGATAGCTAAGATGATTGTGCCACAAGTTTTAAGTTTGTAGAACAAAGCATTTAATATTTGTAGGATTGGAACAATTTTGCATGTTTGTATCAGGTGACCTGAGGATCATAGTGATCCTTGAAGATCACTATGTAAAATATCAACCTTAGTTCTGTTTCTACTGCTGTGTTTTGAAGGCCTATATCATTATTGTTTTGGGCTCTTTGCTATTGTTATTTACTTTTCTTTTTTGTTTATTATTTTTCTGTTTTGCTTTTCACTCTAATTCAGAAAGGATAGCTATACATGTAGAGGCTTATACATGCCTAGAACTTCTCCTAAACAGTCTATGAGAATCAATTATATTATGTGTGATGAAATGAACAGCTATTTTGAAGAAAAACAGACATTATGGTATCCATTGCTGATTTCGTATCATCATGCTGTGAAATCCAGTAATGCTTCTATTCTTTGTTCAGAGTGGTTTTAGTCTGTTTTGTATTGTTTAATTTCAACATACATGAAGGTATGGACAGCTATTTTGAAGCAAACAAGTGACATTATGGCAGCCGTTGTTGATTTTCCTACTGTCTGGGTTTGAAGGCCTGTAATGCCTTCATTTCTCTGTTCTGATCAGTTTTATGCTATGTTTTGTATGAGTTTGTTGCGTGTGAAGATACAGACAACCATTTAGAAGAAAACAAGAGATCTTCTGTAGATCTTCTGTTGTCTTGTTTTGAAATCTGTGTCAGTTACATTATTTTCTTCTGATCTGCTTTGTTCTGTTTTGTTTAGTTTTATCCCGTTTTTAAAAAAAATTAAAAAAAAAGAATTATCAATGGGTGCTAAAAATTATTGGATAAAAACTTGGAAAGGAAAAATATACTTTTATAGTTCTAAAATGTCACCCCAAATGTTCCCTATTTTGAAGGGAATAAAATGAAACAATAAAACAGAACAAAACAAAACGGTGAGAACAATATTGGATTTCAAGAACAAGACAGAAGGAAATCCCCCGTAGTTGCAGTGTTACATATCGTTAGCCTTTAAACAGGTGCTCAGGCTCCCGGCCTTAGGCCTGCAAGGTCAATCAAACAATGCAGGCATTAAGTTGTTTTTGTACCTCAGTTGCTGTCATCCCAGCCTGTGATCCTCCGAATCAGCCGGTTGCCTACCCAGGGCGGGAGGCTCTTCTTGTCTCCTGGTCCTCTTGGCAGCCACTGGCTCATGGGAGAGGTGGGCTAAAAACCTACCTAAATCACTGGCAAACAAACCCAAACCTAAGGAACACTCTACAAAATATTTCCACGTTCATGACAAGCCTCATTTGAATAAATTGCATAAGAGCTGCATTACCAAATCTTGCCACCTGAGGGCACCATAGTCCCGCAAATAACTAAATTCTTTAAATTCTTTTTTCAAGTCCAAATAGACTTGCAGGTTGAACATACTTCTCCAAAGCCAATACAGATAAACTTTGAGGAAGCTAAAAATTGAACAGTGATAAAATAAACGCAGGAGAAAGCAGCAGACTTAGATTTAGTCTGGCCCTACCGTTACAAACTATGGGAGTTGGCAGTTCCTGCCCTGTCTCTGGGCCTGGTTTCTAGCTGTGTAAAGAAACAAGGGAGTTGGGATTGCTGTTCCTCACTTTGGTGCCACTGAGAGTCTGTGACCCAGAGCCGATGTTCTCTTAAGTAAAGTTATTGCAGTGCCCTAACAAGACTTTCACCCAGACAAGCTGGACTCCTGGACTCAGGCTCGCATGTTTTCTTTCTTTCTTTCTTTCTTTCTTTCTTTCTTTCTTTCTTTCTTTCTTTCTTTCTTTCTTTCTTTCTTTCTTTCTTTCTCTGTTTCTCTTTTTCTCCTCTTTCTCTCTTTCTTTCTCTTCTCTCTTCCTCCCTTCCTTTTCTTTTCTTCTTTTTTCTTTTTCTCCAGTGTTCTTCCTTGTCTAATGTTTGTTTTTAATTTAGCTCAGTTTTTGAAAATAATATGGTATAGGCTGATCACAAAGGGAAACCAGTTCATTTGCCATAAATAGAAGGTAACCACAAAAATAAATACAATAAAAACAACAAAAGTGTAAGTGAATTTGACAATTTGGCTAGATGGTATTATCTGTAGGCCAGAACCCATGGCCTGCTCTCTGTCTCTGTCTGTCTCTGTCTGTCTGTCTGTCTCTGTCTGTCCCCCTCTCTTCCTGGTTTTTTTCTTGCCATATAGTTTGGGCTGGCTTTGAACTCAATGTGTAGTCCAGCCTGACCTCAAACTCATGGCAGTCCTTCTGCCTCAGCATATGCCACCATAGCCAGCAAGATTTATTTTTAAAAGACAGGCTCTTGTTATATAAACTTGCTTGTTAGCCCAGGCTGCCCTTGAATTTGTGATCCTCCTGGCTCAGCCTCCCAAGTACTAGGATTATAAGCATGTGTCACCACATGGTTTTCCTGTATTTTTAAAAAGAAATTTGAAAGTGTTAGAGAGAAGCCGAAAACAGACTAGCACTGAATCTCTCCTTTGGAGATAAGCAAAGGAGTCAAGCCGGAGAAGACCTTTCTACGTCTTTGAAGCCAATACAGTACTTCTCATGCCACCTAAAACCAGATCCCGACTTTCATAAACTCTCTTTCCTTCCCTCCCTCCCTCCTTTTCTTTTTCTTTTCTCCTTCTTTCCTCTTGGGTGATTAGAAATCATACATTATTAATCATTTTCTTCCATCTATATTGATGCTTTTGTTTCATTTTGATAGCCCTTTGGTTCTGCATTGCTTTAACTTCTGTGTACTGTTTAAACTTGCTTTTACATTCATGCTCCCTGCATTGCAATGCCAGCTCCCCTTTCCAGGGAGGAGATGCTGCACTTCTCACCGCTGCCAATCACCGAAAGCCTTGTGATTGGGCGTCTCCTCCTGATGAAGGCTTCTGATAGATAGGGTGTGGCGGAGGCCAGGAATTCTGCTGAGGGCAACCTGAGGGTATTCTCAACTCCCAGGACACAATCAGAAAACTGGTCCCCTCCAGTTTTGATGCGGTGCTTTCTTCTTCATTTGCACAGCAATTCACCGCGAAGACTATAAAGCGCAGCCATCCCATGCCCTCTGGACTCCTCACATGAGCTTTAGTCCTTTCCTGCTCTACATCGTCTGTTACAGTTACTGATTCGCTGGTCACAGTTAGCATCGGGGATGTTATCCAAGCAGAGGCCATTTCTTAGCGCCCAAGGTTATTAAATAATTTAAAAAACAGACAGTGGATTTCCATTAAATATGCTTGTTTTCTTAATGCCTATGTTGCCATTAAGGAAAGTGATTACAAGGTAAAAAATCAGGAAATTCATAAAGATCAATGCATCAACAATCTCCTGAACTATAGAAGTTATTTTTTTCATAATTTTCTTTTCTCTATGAGATAATTTAATTTGCCATTAGAAGCTCAAGAAGTGAGACGGTCATTTGTTCAACAAACAGAATGAATTTTGTGCAGAGGGAAATAATGGTTTCCTCCAATGCTGTCCAGAGAGTTCCCTACAGAAAGAATCTTTGTTAAAAAAAAGTTGATTATAAATCAATAAAAACTTTAAAGACTGCAGAACAACACCAACCCCACACTCCAGAATAAACCCCCCTGCTTCTCCCCCCAGTTTTCATCATCATAACTGTGCTGAGATTCAAACAGGGTGAGCACATAAAATATTTCAGAGATACATTACATAGGCCAGTGGGGATTAACTAGGAGGCACGGTTGTTTCCTGGTGAGAGGCTCCTGGAGGTTTCCTAAAGAATTCCTCAGGTTTCCGCCAGCCCCCCTTGGCCCAGTGCTGATCCCCCCCTCACTGGCTCTGTGGCTTTATTACATCAGCCTTAGCAGATGATGGTGTCATTGGCAGAGTCCCCTTCCTCCGCCCTCTGAATATCACCCAGCGTGGACTCCGAGCCTGCGTGTGGATCTGTATTGCTAGGGCTGCAAATTATTTCATATTTCATTATTTGCAAGTGTTATAGCCCATGTATCTGCTTAAGACACTAAGCTGTCTGTCTGGTCTCTCCAGCCCCTCTGTGTGTACTGTTTCCTAGGAGAGAGACCCAACTGTACTGTGCTTATCAGAACCGCAGTGTAGATTCTGCCTTTCAAGACCCCGTCACTTCATCCACTGCCCAGTGTCCCAGCTTATGACCCTCCTTTATTGCAAGGCAGAGAAACTAACTCTGGACAAATTATACAAAAGGGACATCCATGTCCTTGGAACGGTGGCTTCTAGGAAGGCTCTGGAATCATAGGTTCTGGGGATCTGATGACAGGAGTTGATTGTCAATGTCACAGCTCGGTGACTCTAAGGGGTGTTATGCAGGGAATTTTATACTCTTATTCCACCCAAGTTATTTTGTATGAGAAGCTGAGATTTCTTACCAGTATGTGAAATGTCATGTATAGGCTGTTTATTGTGGCACCCCAAATCCTCCCCTATGCCAGGTTGCCACTTCAACCTCCTTCTGCATATAAATTATAAGGCCACCACTGAAACAACCATAGTAAGGTATTAGCTTTGCATTGACTCTCTTACTGTAGGGAGGAGAGTCTTGGGGGAGGGAATCCATTTGGCCAGTGTTGGGTCATGGTGTGACTATCATCAGCTAGAGTCATCAGTAGGGGAGAGTTGTTACAGTCTGGATCTCAGATGTCTTCCAGAGGCCCGTGTGTTAAAAGCTTACATCTCAGTGTGCCACTATGGGAAGGTGGTGGAACTCAAAGAGATGGGTCCTAGTGAGAGATCTTTCAGGAACTGTAGGGCCTCTGTCTCTTCCTTTGTCTTGTTTGCTTCCCTACCATAAGGTGAATGGCCTTATTCCATCATGAGATTCCCACCATGTTCATTAGCCTTGTCAAGGGCGTGACAGCGCCTTCCAGGGACATGGACTATCTTGACTATTTAAATTGACTCTTGTCAAGTTCTGAAGGTTGCAAACCCTGCTTTTCCTTGAGGATAATTCACGCTCCATGGCTTTTATCTGTGGGTCCTTGAATTTACGTGAAGCAAATCCTTCAGATGTTTGAGGTCAGCTTGCAAATCTCTTGCGCCACTCTCCCCTTCTCCAGAGTCTTTTGGAATCTGAACCTGTAATTTTCTCCCCTTGAGATGTGCTTGGCCAAACCTTGATATAGCTGAGTCCTCTGTGCTTTTCACTTTTCAGCCTCATCTCATCTCCTCAAAGAGACCTGCTTTGAGCAGTGGGATGGAGCGTTGGCCCCTGATCCCTCCCACAGTCTACTGCTCTGTTTCTCGTGTTCTTTGTTGCAATCTAAAACTACCTGTCAGGGTGGGTTGCTTTTATCCATGTCTTCACTAAGCTATAGTTTCCATGAGATCTCTGACTTTTCATTAGTTTACATAATTGTGTCTTTTATATTAGAGTTGCTCTGTAAATATTTATAAAATAAATGATGTAGTATATGTTACAGAACTTTTTATTATATAATGTTGTAGTCAGGGGTTACAAGGAGAACAATGACATACAGGACATGTAATTTATGGTATTATTTATAATGTCACCCAAGGAGTCAAATACAAAGAAAATGCAGGAAATCTGTCCACAACACTAAAGAGTTAGAAAATCCAGCAGAAGGCCTGGATCCCATAGCAATAACCTGCATGAGTTCAGCTGAAAACCGAGAGGGCACAAAGGCCAGCGGCAGAAGCTCTCTGCCAGCAGGGTGAAGGATCTGTGCCAGCAGCCTGAGGGTTCTGCAGCGGAGCTGACAGTGATGCTCAAAATAAGGACCAGGACTCCCTTGAAAAGAACCACAGCCATCCTCAGTGACAGTGAGGTCCCGAGCTCCTCTGACGATAACGGCTGAGTGCGTATCAGGAAGCCAGTGTGACAAGCTTCTCCTGAAGATTAAATGACATGCATCTTCCCTCTGGAGCCCAGAGGTGATGCTCAAAGTAAGGATGAACTGCAGCCATCCTCAGCAACAAGGTCCTGAGCTCCTCCACTGATAACAGCCGAGTTCATATTAGGGCAGCCAGCATAACAAGCTCCTCCGGGAGAACCAACAGCTCCATACAGCAATACATGCGAAGACTCACAACGCTTCTCTTCCTCTCCACATCTCTTTTTTATGCCAGCAGTAGTGTTCAGGTGGACCATCCATGCTCAGCACCATGCTGATTCAGTTCAGCTGGTGTTTAAATTGACCACCAGTGACCAGTCCACTACATATATACATATGGAAACATGCATAAATCTATCTAATTTAAAAAGTGGCTCTAAATTGAATATTAACCACTACTCAAGGCAAGAAATAGTACTAACATCCCAGAAATTATCATTACACTTTATTCATTTCTAACCACGACAGCTGCTTCTAGAGGTAACTATTGTCTTCACTTGTGAGACAATTGCTGACTTATTTTTCTTCATAGTATTAACACCTATACACTCATCCCTATAGCATACTGTAGATTTTTCTGTACTTAGAACTAAGTAGAAATGGAACTATACCACATATACTTTTCTTTACCTTAACAAAAAGGTAAAGAGGAAAAAGACTGATAAAGCATATCCTCAAAAAAGCAACTACTAACTTGATTGAATCTGCAAAAACAATAATATTGTTTTGGAAATTGGCCAGAAGCATTGTTACAAACTGATGAAATCTCCTGGATTTTGGGTAAGAGCAGCATGAATCTGTATTATTGCTGCCTGGCCTTTCCCACCCTTTCCCTCCCTCCTGACTCTGTGGTGGCAGTCCAGCCAGTAGGCAGAGTCAGGAAAACCACCTGGGGCTGCAGCTGCCAGAGTGGGCTCTTTGCTTTGGAATATTGTTTATTAAAATGGAAATCTTGGGGACAAGTGGACAGGGAGAGCTAACAGCTCCACTGTTCTAAGCTTATGGTCCTATTTGGTACAAGTTATGTACTGGCCTGGCTGACAGAGATGTCCAGATGTGAGATAGTCATACGGGCTTGGTTACTTCTCCATATGTCTTGGGTCAACTGGTGTCATGGCTTGTATTATGACTTGTATCTAGATCTCCTCCAAAGCCTAATGTGGGAGCTTTTCAGAGGTGCCTGGACCTAAGGCATGTGATGCTGGGACTAAGCGTGTGATCTAATATTAAGGGTGTGTGATTGCTTGGCTTGGCATAGTTCTGGGTATAGATAATGGAAGATGCACACTGAGTGTGAATGTTGCCCACCCTAAGGGTGTGTAGCCCGGATGGAATATAAGGGACAGAAAGAGGGCTGTGGCTGTCACTTGTTGCTCGTGACTTCACTACTTCACTGCTGTTCTCTGCCTGCTGTGAACTTTTCATTGTCTACCATGCCTTGGAAATAGCCAACTATGAACTGAAACCTCTACAAACTGTGAGCCAAAACCGAACCTTTCCTCCTTGGGTATTAGGCATTTTGTCTCAGCAATGAGAAAAGAAACTAAGACAGCGTGTATCCCCCCCCTCCCAACTTCATGTGAGGCTTTGCAGAGGTGGCTGGATTTGGAATGGGTGAATGTGGATGAAGGGTCTGACACTGGAATCAAAGATGTGTGGCACTAAATTAGTCCACTGATTGAAAGGATCATATTTCTGAAAGTGGAGAATGGAAGCCCTCACCCTGGGTGTGGGTGGCACCAATCGATAGGCAGGGATGGAATAAAAAGGGGGAGAGGAAAGGCAGGTGTGCAGCCGCCGCTGCTGCTTACTGCCTGCTCTGTGTCTCGCAGGTGGTGCCCTCTGGGACGCTGCCCTTCCTTGGAGCCAGCCAGCTATGGGCTGAACTCTGTGCAAACAATGAGCCATAACAAACCTCTTCTCCTTTAACTTGTGGGTGTTGGCTATTTTGTCCTAGCAAAGAGAAAAGTAACTAAGACAACTGGAGACTGCATTCAGGTGCAGTAGAGACCAGATCGTTGCCAGGATATTTTGCATATGTGGCCAGTGGAATGAACACATACCCAGAGACGAAACAGAAAAGCACTTGGCAACATATAATGACTGGGGACGATTGGAAATATCCTGAGCTTTGAATGTGCTCCCCAGTCCACAAACAGATTGATCAGCAGAGTCTGGAAGTCTTACTGGCTTGAGGTGTTTGAGCATTATTTTTTTTTAATTTTTTTTTTAGATTTTTTTATTTAAAGAGAAAAAAATAGAAAAAGGATAGAAATTATTACAGAATTTCAGAAAAAAAGATAAACAGTAAGAAATCATTAGTTGGTAAATTACATATTGTTCTTTTGGAAATAATTTTTCAAGTTATAAAATTAAAGCACACAAAGTGGACACTCAAGCAGTGAGAGTGCAAACAGATCTGTTCAACAATCCAACAAGAACCTAGAAATATGGTTATCAATCCCACACACCTAAACATACATGCAGCTATATCTTTTATAGTGCTTCCTATTTCCTCTTTTTTTACAATAGCAATTATACATTTTAAAAATTTTATTTAAAGAGAAGAAAAAGCAAAACAGAAAAAAAGAGTAGCAACAATACAGAATTCTAAAAGAAAGAAAGAAAAAGAAAGAAAAAAATGAAAAAGAGAAAAAACCCCACTAAGAAATCATGAGTTTATAAATTATATATTGTCATCTCGGATGTAGTTGTTCAAGTTACAAAGTTAAAGGGTACATAGTAGACATTCAAACAGTGAGACTGCAAAACAGTTCTGCTCAAAGATCCAACAAAGATTCAGCAATATGGTCATCTATTTCACACACTCAAACATACATACAGTTATATCCCCTAGAGCACTTTCTTTTCTTCTCTTTTTTACAATAGCAATTACACATTTTGGTTTTATTACACTTGTAGTTCTTATTTACTTTTTACACTAGAGATACAATATGATATTTATAAATATGATTCTTATTTATTTCACTAATGAGGATAATCTCAAGTTGTCTCCATTTACCTATGAAGGCCTCAAGAACATCTTTTTTATAGCTGAGTAATATTCCATTGTACAAAAATGCCAAATCTTTTTCATTGACTCTTCAGTAGATGGGCATCTTGGTTGTTTCCAAGATTTAGCTATCACAAATTGTGCCGCTATGAACATGGGTGCACATGTATCACTGTGATAAGAACTTTTCAGTACTAGGAAAACACCAAGGAGGGGTATAGCTGTATTGTGAGCATTATTCTTGATTAATCTTTGGTTAAACTCTTCTGCTAATCACATAGAGGAACAATTGCTTAGAAGCCATGCTTAAAAATAGAAACAAACTGAGAAAAACCTCCCATAGCCACACACTGTGAGAAATACAGACTTCACAGGTTTAGCCCAGTCAAGTAATTTAATTCAAAAACTAGATAAGACAACAATAATCTTCAGAGGAAAAGTTGTAATTTAGAGTAGCTACCATTAGTTTTTAATACAGAGTCATAAAACTTGTAAAGAATCAGAAGCATGACTGCGTTCAAGGAAGCGTGAGAACTCAAGTTATCTGTAGAAACTGCCTCTGAGTATTTCTGGATACTGGATTTGGAGGACGAAATGTCAAAGTGAGTATTATAAATATGTTAAAAAATTAAGGAAGACATTTAAATCATCAAAGAAAAGTATGATGATAACTATTCAATAAGTAGAGAATCTCAAGAAAGAGGTTAGAAGTTAAGCTGGCCACAGTGGTACAGACCCGTGATCACAGCTATTGGAGAGCTGAGGCAGAAAGATTGCAAATCTGAGACCTGCATGGACAACTTAAGGGGACTCTGTCTCAAAAAGAAAACATAAAATAGTAAAAATTATTGAAACAAATGGAAATTCTGAAAAGAGTAACAACTGAAATGAAAAGCCCCATAGAGGAACTCTGAAGTAGTTTTGAGATAGCAGAGAAAAGAATAAGTAAACTAGAAAATAGTTCTGTTTAAAATTACTCAATCTGAAAAATGGAGAAAATGAAGATTAAAGAGAAATGGACCATCCTTAGAGACCCATAGGATAGCATCAATATACCAATATACAGTATGGGTAAGGGGGATCTCAGATGGACCCTCTGAGAAAGAAAATGGAGTAGAAAAAAATATTTGAAGAAACAACAGTCAAAACTTCTTAACTTGATGAATATTAATCTTCAGATTCAAGAATTCCAAATTGAATAAATTAAAAAAACTTCTTTAAATATATCAGAATCAACCCATTGGAAGATAAATTCAGACAAATATATCTCAAAAGCACCAAGAAAAATAATACAGGGAGATAAAAATGTCATTAATATTTGACTTCTTATCAGAAAGAATTAAGGCCAGAAAGCAGTAAAATGACATAGTTGAAGTGTTGAAAGAAAATCATTACAAATTTATAACCCTGTATCAAATAATATTATTCTTAAAAAGTGAGTACATATTAAAGATTTTCTATAAATAAGCAAAGATAGAAAATACACATTCTTAGCAAGTTTATCTTACAAAAATACAAAGAGATCTGTCAGACTGCAAGAAAGAGCACCAGACAGTAATGTTAATTCAAAAGAATAAATGAAGCATGTCAGAAATAGCAAATATATGAGGAAAGATAAAAGTCTATAGAAATATATTTTTCTAATCTTTTTTTTGGTAATGGGGATCGAACTCATGACCTTGCACTTGCCAGACAGGTACTTATGCTGCTGAGCTAAATCCCAGGACCCCTAATCTTTTTCTTAATTTCTTTAAAACACATAAATCAATACTTATAACACTAGTTTTATAGATCTTATAATGTATATAGACATACATGACAATAATAGTACAAAGGAAGGGAGGAAGAAAGGGGATGTATTGACACAATGATTCTACATTTTTATAAGAATAAAGCTAGTAGTATTCTGAAGTGAATTGTGATAAGTTGAAATACTACTGAAATTCTTAAATACAAATCACTAACAAAATACCTGAATAAGATACAATAATTAAAAAAAGGAACAGAGCAGTTAAAATGACATACTAAAAATGTTTAAGACAAAATGAAGCAGTAAAAAAGAGTAGAGAAAATACATGAGACAAATAGAAAGCACATAACAAAATGGCAAGCATAAAATCAAACATTGTCAATTATTACATTAAATGTGATTGCAGTAAACATGCCTTTCTTAAAGGAGAGATCGTCAGGTTGGATGAAAAAGCAAGAGCCAATAATATACTATCCATCAGTGTTCTTAGATTCAAAGGCACAAATGACTTAAAAAAATGTCCATCATGCAAATGGTAATAAGAAGAAAGTAGAAATATTGTTATTTTAATATCAGATGTGATAATCTCTAGGATAATAAATATTACCAAAAGAGGCACATAATGATAAGAGAGTCAACACATCAGGAAGATAAAACAATGATGTATATATATGCACCAAATAATAGAGCCTCAAAATACATAAAGCAATCTAACAAAATCAAAAGTAGACAACAACCATAGCTACAGATTTAATGTCTCACATTCAATAACTGATGGATAGCTAGACAGATAAGAAGAGTTAAACTGTCAATCAAATTGATTTATTAACATTTATAGGACAAAACGCCAGTGAATGTAGAATACATATTCTTTTCAAGTTAGCATGGAATATTCTCTAAGATAGATCATACAGTGAATCAAAAAACAAATCTTAACGTATTTTAAAAGATTAAAGTCAACAAAATTTGTTCTTTATAACATTAATAATAATTCACCATATTAAGATTTCTGAGTAAATCTCAAATATGTTTGAGAAAAATATAACATATTTTAAAATAACAATAAGCACATGGAAAGTTTTTTTTTGTCTGTATTAGAAAAGAAGAAAGGTCTGCAATCAACAGCTTAAGTTCTTCTTTAAGAAACTATAAGCAGGAGGAAAATAAATATTACAGCAGAAATCACTAAAATAGACATCTCCATTCCATAGAGAAAAATCAATGAAAACAAAAGGTGCTTCTTTGAAAATATTTTAAACCAACATCTTCTTAGCAAATATTACAAATAATGGAAAATACAAATGATCCAGAAACCAGGAAAGAAAGAATGGCCATCACTACCAACCCTATGGAAACTAAAAGGATTATATGAGAGTATTATTAATAACTGCACCAACAAATTAAGCAATCTAGATAGCATATTGCTAGAAAGATGCAAATTACTGAAATTGAAGAACAAATAGAAAAATGGATGACTATGTAAGAACTAAAGAAATTGGATGCTCATGTCATAGCAGCGTTATTTACAGTAGCTCTAACATAGCAGCAAGTCAAGTGTTCAGTGATAAATGCATGGATAAAAAAATTGGTAGCGTAGTGGAATCAGCCTTACACAAGAAGGAACTTCTGAACATACTATAATGTAGATAAATGGTACAAACATTAAGTCAGTCACAAAAAAAAAAGACTTTGTATGATTGGTGCTTAGTGTAGCTGACTTCGTAGACCCAGAAAGTAGAATGTTGGTTGTTATAGGCTAAAATAGGGAGACACTGGAAGTTAGTTGAGGTTTAGGGGTACAGAGCTTCAGTTTTGCAAGATGAAAAGAATTGTGGAGATTGGCTGGACAACAATGTGAATGTATTTAATACTACTGAATGGCACACTTACAATAGTTATGATGGTAAATTTTATATTATACAATTTTATCACAATTAGAACAGAGTCTGCTTGGAGAGTGTGAAACTTCAATATTTATTGATAAAGCTGTTGTATGAACAATGCACTCCCTAACAAAAAGAAAAGTAAAGAAATTAACTTAGCAATTAAAAATATCTCCACAGAGACTAGTTCAGAACCAAATTATTTTATTGGAGAGAAACTTCTGAACTAAGTCTATTAAGCCTCTTTCCAAAGCCACACTAAGATCTCATGAGGAAAGAATACTACAGACAAATTTCCTTCATAAATAAGGATACAAGAACTCTAAACAAAATACTCAAAAGTGGAGCAATATATTAATAGGATTACTTGCTATGATCAAGAGGGCTTTATCTCTGTATTATTAGGTGGTTAAATGTGCATTTCTGTATACATAGGAATGAAATTTCTGCAATATATGTTAAAAATTTTTTTTGTAAATAATGCCAATCTACTTTCCAAAGTGATGGTCTCATGAACAGTAAATGAAAGGTGCCATGTGATTAGGTAACCCTTGCTGACACCTTGATTTGGGGCTTCTAACCTTCACATTTGTCATAGACTACATTTCTGTTGTTGTCTAAGCTCCCCAACCTTAGATGTTCCAACCTCTATAATAACCCCAGTCTACAAATATTCACAGCTTTTACCCTCTCCCATACAAACAAGGAGCCTATAAGACAAGAATCATCGATTTCTTCCTCAGTTTCCCTCTTTGAGCTCAGATTTTTTTTGTCTTCATTCAATCTTCTTTTTCCCCCACTAGAAACTCTCATTACTATTTTGTACAGTCTGTGCTTGCTTTATTTACCCCTACTCCTTATTTATTTTTTTGTTTGTTCCATAAACTTTCTTTCCTTTCAGATCTTTCTGCCTGAAGCCCGGCAACAGATTCCTGTAATGAGACTCTCTTGGTAACAAATTCTCATAGGGTTGGTCTTTCACTGGGTGCAGGATTCTAGGGTGGAAATGATTTTCTTCTCATACATCAAAGGTACCATCTCTTCATGATTGTTATTGAGAAAACAGCTGACTGTTGGCTGGGAATCTATCATTGTTTAATGGGCATGTTATCTTCTTTTCTCTGGCTACTTTTTAGATTTTTCTCTTTACCTTGTTTTTGTACCACACTCAGTTATGCATCTCCTTTTTTTTTTGGTGTTGAGGATGAAACTCAGGGCCTCAAGAATGCTAGGCAAATACTGTGCTGCTGAGCCTTATATCAACCAGAAAATCTTGCTTTTTTATTTTCTTTGCTTAGGGTCCCTGTATTGCCATAATTATAGATCTGTGTTTCTGGTTTTGGAAAATATGCAGCTATTTTTTCTTTAGACATTTCCTCTTCCTCACCCTTGGTAACAAGTCCTCCTCCGGAGGACTTAATCAAATATAGGTAAGATGTCTCACCATGCACTTTTTGGGTCTTACTCTCAATTAAGGTTTTTCCTATTGCGTATTTCAGTCTGGATGGCTTATTCTAATTTATCAATCAGTTCATCAATTCTCCCTTACATTTTATCCAAGTTTCTGTTAAATACATTCACTGTTAACAGTTTATTTTAGTCTTTTTATAAAAGTTATTTGTTTTTCAAATCTCTAGGACAAATTCTATACTTTTTCATGTAGATATGGTACATTTTTCATTTATTTCTTTCAACATTGGGTAACTATATTGGTATTTTAGAGTGTATGACACTTTCAATACCTAAGGAAAGTGCAGATGTGTTTCTGTGTTCTGTTGATTCTGTGAATCTCATGGTATGTTTCATTATGTTGCTGCTAACTTTGGATTGCTTGCTTTCTTTACCCTTGTAAAATTATTAGGCGTTACCAAGGCTTAAGCATAGCTATGTCCTCCCTGTCGAAAGATTTGGGTTCTGTCGGTACCTGGGTACAGTATCAGTGGATGTCACCTTAAGCCGGTTTTACAAGCTGAGAGGCCTTAATTAGCTCAGGTGGTGAGTACCTGCCTTTAAATCCTCCACTGGGCTAGGGAAAGGCAAAACATCCCCAGAGTTCAGGAAAGAAAAACACATTGAGACCTATTTTGTTCCTCTTTTGAATGTACCTCTTTGAAATCTAAGGTTAATGTGAGAAAATCTGAAAATGTTCCACCCTGGCTCACAGATTTGAGCCATAACCTTTGCTGTCTCCCTCCACTCAGCCCTTGGCAGAAGCTCAAGTGAACTCTAACCAGAAATGCTCTCAAATGCTGTCAAACATAAGAATTCACATATCTAATATTCCACCCCCTGATTACAGATCTTTACCCCAAAATTGGGTCTGGGAACTCCTCACAGCTGTATTGGCTCTTTAATCTTTTCAAGACAGGGAGAACATATTTTAGCCTTCTCTCTCTCTCTCTCTCTCTCTCTCTCTCTCTCTCTCTCTGCGTGTGTGTACACTTGTGTCCATGCGTGTGTGCCAGAGAAGAAGGGTTTGGTTTGAATACAGTAGCTGTAGCTGCTGCAGCTGGAGATTAGGAGCTCACACCCTTGGATATATTCCAAGATGATGTATCCCCAAATATAATGGAATTTGGACACTCAGATGCTTGTAAAGTACTATGTATATGACTGTAAAATAGCATAAAGGACTATTAAGAGAAAGTTAATTTTGTCTAGATTTCTAACCTAATTCTAGTTATTTAAGAATATGGTCCAAGTCTTTATTAAACAACTACTTTGCTGTGTCAAAGCTACATGCAACATCCACAAATATTAATTTAAGTAGCTGAGTTTGGGGCTAGGAGTGTAGTTTGACTACATGCTAAACCATAGGTGGCTTCACCTCAAAAAAGTCAAATTTTTATATGCAGTTTTCAAAAATGATAACTTATTTATTGGATATACAATTATTTAAACAAATGATCAGTCTTGTGAATAGAAGCCTTCAAAGACAAACAAAGAATCAACAACTGCTGAGGCTTATTACAAAGAGAAGCTATTTTTTATTTTAAAATTTAGTTTGAATACCTTTGGTTGACACTTATTTGTACACTTATGAGGAATATTTTATATTTTAAAAATATTAATGTTTCTCACATATGCCATTTTGCAAAGTGAAACAGAATAGTTCCATTAAAATATTAGGAAATAACTACACAGTTAAAACTAGAGTGTTATGCTGCATTGTCTCAATTGGCTTTGTTCTATTGAATTTTACTACCTTCAAAATAATAAAAAATGAAAAAAAAACTACAGTGTTATGAAAACAAAAGCATTTAACTTGAATTACTGAATTTTTTGGTTTGAATATACAAGGTACTCTGCAGTTTACCTATTAGAAAGTTTAAACTCCTTGTGGACAATTTGAAGGGTCAACTTCCTACTGACGTGGCCTACTCATTATTTTGTTTGCTGTTATGTGCTTTTTGAATGCTGCAGTCTATTAGACAAAAAAAGTTTATTTTTTTCATACAATACACATGCTTACAGCTTTCAATTTTATAGTAGTGTCTCCTTACATGTGGTTTAACTTTCCATGGTTTTAGTTATCTTGATGAACCACAGTCTGAAAAGACAACATTAAATGGAAAATTCCAGAAATAAACAATTTGTGAGTGTTAAATTTTGCACTAGTCTGAGAAGCATAATGAAATTTTACACCATCCTATTCATTTCTGCCCTGGATGAGACTCATCCCTTTATGCAGCGTATCCACGCACTATATGCTACCAACCCATCAGTTGCTTAGCTCTAGATTATCCAGTTGACACCTGCAGAATTGTGGTACTTGTGTTTAGGTAAGATTTATTTCACTTAATAGTGGTCCCCCAAGTGCAGGAGTAATGATTCTGGTAATTTTATTATAGTACAGTCTTATAATTGTTCTATTCTAGTATTGGCTATTGTTGTTCAACTCTAAGTCTGCCTAATTTATAAATTTAACTTCATCATAGATCTATATGTATGGGAAATAAACCTGGTAAATATGGGGTTCAGTACTCTGGTTTCAGGCATCCACTGCAGGTCTTGGAACATATCCTCCACAGAAAGAAGAGCCTGCTAGAGAAATACTGTCTACTGTTCCTTATTCACTAGAAAAGTCAAGAGACAAAAATAATGGGCATAAAGTCCAGATCACAAGAAAGTTATTTCCTTTCCCTGCAGTTTCACAGCCATGATGAAGTAACTGCAGGGTACTGAGTGTCAGGGGGCCTTTCTAGGGCTCAGGGCAGCAGTGCTCAGCAGCAAGAACTTCTTCCTCAGGTTGCAATCCAGACAAACTGTGCCCCTGACCCTAAAGCTTCTCGCTGACCTACCTCAATTCCCAGGTGCTGGAGATCTGGATGACCCTTTGGAACTGTGTACCAGCCTAGTGGATGGTTCTTCCATTTTGCTTTTGTGCACATCCTCAGAAATGGGCATCTCAAAATGAAGACCATGACTCTCTTCAGAGGCAGCACTGTGAAGAGAGTAGTACAACATTACAGGTGGCCCGACTTTATTCCTGAGGTCAAATGCAGACTTCAACATGAATCGCCTAAAGATCCCATCGCTCTGCATCTTGGTTTTCTTGTCCATTAAAGAGAAATAACCATATTGTTCCCTTTACAAATTTGCCATGGAAAACAAAACGAGGTCATTGATGGAAAGAATTTAGAATAGTTACGGGCATAGAAAAGGTGCTTGATGAATGTTTGGTAATTTCTCACTTGAGAAATGATTTGTACAGGTTTGGTTATCATACCTGGGAAATGAGAGAGGGAAGGAGAGAGAGAGAGAAAGAGAGAAAGAGAAAGAGAGAGAGAGAGACAGAGAGATAGAGACAGAGATAGAGAGACAGAGACAGACACAGAGAGACAGAGAGACAGAGACAGAGATAGAGACAGAGAGACAGACAGAGACAGAGACAGAGAGAGGAGAGAGTTTTGAAAGTAGTTCAGAAATAATTAAATGCCTTCCTTGATTGAAATAGAAAGGCAATTAAGACAATGAAGCATTTTTCTCTGTGGTATCTAGGACATATTTTTCTCATTTTCCTTTTGTAATGGGAAAATTTGATACTCAGTGAAACTTACTTAGAGTGATGACAAGTCACTCATTCTAAGGTCAACTGTTTCCCAACAAATATATTTCAGATAGGGAAGGTTGATCAGATCCTAGAAGTGGCAGAATCTAATGCTGATCAGCAAGGAAAGCAGAGTTTCTAGCATATAATCTTGGAAAATCTCTAACCCCTCCGAATCTCAGGCTTTCAGCAGTAAATCAGGGGTAAAAGTACCAACCCGCAATGGTGCTGTGTCAGGTGCTGTGCAGGAGACAGACTGTGAGTGTTATTATGAAGGAGCTGACAAAGACCTGTACTTTACAGTGGCCCCAGAAAGTTCTTTCTTTGGGGGCAACTTGTCCACATAAACCAATTAGCCAAGCTCTATTCACTTCATGCAAGAAAATAACCTCACAACAGTGTATCTCTGGTTAACACAGATATATGTCCAAAGTGACAGCTTTAAATGTCATAGATGTTGGATCTATTAAATTTCTCCACATGCAGAATTATTTATCTGATGGTGTATTTATTTCCCTGGTACGAATTGGGAAATCATTCTAGGTAACTTATACTGTAACTATAGTTTAATAAAAACATTAGATTGTAGATCATTCACATTTTTATTTAAGTTAATTCCACTATGTTACTTAACTATGCACACATATAGAACTAGGGATAAATTTTTTACACATATCATTATTAAACAACTGTGAAGGCAATAAACAGAGGAATAATTCACGATCCTTGTCTTTAAAGGAAATGTAGGAAAATGTAGGGAAAAATGATATTTATAAGAAAGTATCTGTGTTCTTGGATTTTACATCAGGGTAGGCTATTGTTAAAACAATCTTTAAATTTCAATAATGCAGTAGACACTTATTTCTTGCTTGTGTAGTATGTCTTCTCATACAGTGGTTTAGGGACTTGGACTTCTTCTGCCTCAAGACCTCTAAATATCCTAGAGCATATGTCAGCCCTGGGCCAAGTCTGACCACCTATTTTGGTCCGTTGTTTTTGTAAATAAAGTTTTATCGGAACACAGACACACCCATTCATTTCCATATCATCTATGCGTCCTAGCTGCTCTTACACTACAATGGTAGGTGAAGGAGTAGAGACACAGCCTGGCACATTAAGCCTGATTTGTCACCCAGAGCTTTACCAAGAAGTTTTGTTAAATCCTGCCCTGGAGCCCAGGAATCCCATGCTGAATTCTCCGCATAAGCCACAGAAGAGGGAAAGAAAAGATTGAAAGTTGTAGGGGAGAACATGTGGGCTATGTCAGGAAACGGCTTTCACCAGGAAAGCTGGAAATGCAGTCTAGGCGAGGCCCAGGAGGAGAATGAGTGTCAGTCCTCCATAGCATAGTACTACAGTAGACCATGCCAGTCACTCAACCCTCTTTACAATAAGGTTGCTATGGGTAATAGATGAGATACGGAGGTTCAGAAGTGTTAAGTTGCCTCAAGGTCACCCAGCATCAAAGTGGTAGGGAGATCATTCCTCAAAATACCTGAAAAAATTCCTCAAAATTCCTGAAAAAAATATTTTTAATTGTAGTGAAATATGTAATGCACCCTTTTAACCAGTTTTTAAAGTGTGCCCTTAACTGGCATCTGAAATGTATTTTGAAACTAGGATGTTCTTAGGTCAGTGATTCTTAACTGTCATATGTTGATAAGAATGGGGCAGAGCTGATTGATTCATTTAAACTTCCCCTAATAATATGAATTAATTAGTTGTAGTAGTTCATAAAAAAAGAAAAGTGGTCAAAAAATTGAGTTGTTACAGGTGACATAACATCTAGGCTGAGATAACCTAAAGAACTGACTTTATTGAATTCAGAACCATGTTGATATTTGGACAGTATTTTAGTTTTATTAAACCAGTGCAATCAAGCTTATTTTATTTTATTTGCAAATCTTTGATTTAGTGAGATTTTCTTTTTCATTCCTGTTGGAATTTGCCTTCACAGTTGTTTAATAATGATATGTGTAAAAAATTTATCCCTAGTCCTATATGTATGCATAGTTAAGTAACATAGTGGAATTAAATAAAAACGTGAATGATCTACAAGATTATTTTCTCTTTAACTATTTTAATTTAAATGTGTATAATCAAGTTTAAGAGGATCTAGCCCACAGAGACAGTTCGCTTTTACAGAGGACTTAAATTTGAATTAGGAAACTACCAGTAAAGACAGGCTAATTTAAGCTGCAAAAACAAACACACACAAATTCTCAGCGCTTAACCCGCTTGCCCACAGTAAACTCTGCTTACTCTGATAAACTCTGCTCCTGCTTATCAACAAAGGAGGAACCAAAGTGATGGATTTGCCCTCAGTAATATTTCTGGAGGAGTGGCCTGTGGCCTTGTTTTGATACTTTCCACATCTGATACCAGTTGCAGACAGCTTTCTTCATGGCATAGGTAGCTGTAGCTCTGGGGTCACTGGCAAAGTCTGCTGCTTACCAGCCATATGGCATGGGAAAATCTCAGTCTCTTGTGAAATAGGGAAGAAATGTCAGTTGCATGGTTTGTTGAAAGGAATCAAGACAAGAAATCCTCTAAAACCCCTTTGTCAATTTTAAATTATTCTCTAAATGAAAGTAATAGTATTATTCTTGGCAATCAGTCATGTTTGCAAGGATAGAGAACAGATAGTAATGATTTCACCGTATGGCACTTGTCACACAATATTTTCTCACAAAAGTTTACTGAAACTTCACAGAAAATTTGCTTAGGTGATCAGATACTGAAACCTAAAGAGAATAATTCTTCAATACAGACGCAAATTTCTCCTCTTGGCTAGAAAAATAACAAAGCATTTTACACAGTTGCAAATCTATATGGCTCAGTTTTCCAGGAGAGTTCCACATTTTAAAAATTTGAGGTTGAAGAAAAGAAGTACTGTTTATCTTGCCTAAGAAGCAGATAAGATGGAATCAGTATGGGAAACAAAGAAGGGAATTTCACCAGATCTTCAGGATGGAGACCCTGGAAAATGATACTACAGCTTCCACACCTAAACTAGTATCACTTAAATACCTCAAATTTCTAGCTTAGTAGCACTGGTTTTAGTACCTTGGTCTAATTGCTTTTAATTTCCAGAAGTCTTAGTTCAGGTAGCTATTAAAAAATACGGTGGGGCCAGCTGGCTGACCTGGTGTGTATTTCTCATAATTCTAGAAACCGGGAAGTCTGAGGTGTAGGTACCCGCACAGTCAGGTGCTGGGGAGAACCACTCACTGGACTGCAGCTGGTTGCCTTCGCTGTGCTCTCACCACACAGAGACCTGCAAAGAGGCAAAAAGCTCTACTGAAAATTCTGGTAGGGATCTAGCTATAATGTGGAGTACCCCTGTAATGGTTTTTAAATGTTGGTTGTTTTCTTCATTGTAGAGGTTTCTGAATGATGTTTTAAACCCTGAAAAATGTATGGATTGACTGAAAACCTGAGATTTAGATTTCTAGCTGAGTGTTTTCATTATCTGACTATCCTATTTAGTTAGATGTAAAAGGAACTTTTTTATTCTAGGAGAATTTTTTTTTTTTACTGTGTACAAAAAGAAAAGTAAAGATATGTAACTTCGTAAGTGTATTAGTCTGGAAAGACTAGATTATGCTCCAGTTAAGAAAAATCTCTGGGCTTGATCGTAATGAAGAATAATTTCCCATTCATGCTAAATGCCCATGTGGGTAGGAATGGTCTCCACTCTGTAGCATCTATAGCATCTTTGCAAAGAGTATCAGGCTATAATAAATCAGTCCCTGCTGCCCACGGAACGGAATTTGGTGCACTGTACACGGGCTCTTCGTGCTTCTGCCTGTAAGTGGCACATATACTTCTGCCAATTCCTTATTTACCAAGGCAGATAACTGAGCCACATTGAAACATGGAAAGATCATTTTTGCTATGCAACTGATGAAAGAAAAAAATCCAGAATTTTGGTGAGCATCCCTAATGACTACCATAATTGGAATAAAAAAAAAGAAAATAGAACAGATGCTTAAACTGTCAGAAAGCCTAATGTCTCACATTATTAATATGAATCAATTCCTGATCAAAGATAGTGAAATAATGGTCAGCTATACAATAAAACTCTGAATGCATTAATTTGCTGCACACAAATCTTATGTCTTCATCTCCATACAGTAGTATCGTGTAGAATGGGAAACAGGTACAAATAAACTAAATTCTGGTTGCTATGCAATTTCTAGAAAATGACCATGAGGCAAATAAGTGGGGTTGTACACTCATAACTTCTGTGGCTTTTATTAGAGAAATTATGTGTTTATGACACAGCTACACTAGTCATAGTCCTTCCAAAGTAATTCAAAAGTCCTTCCAAAGTAATTCAAAAGTAGGGACTTTATAGCCTGTGAAGCAGAAAAGTTCGTTTAAATTGCTAATAGAAATAATTATTTAGTGGATTCTAGAAAAAGACCTTAAACTTTTAAAACTTAACCTTTTTTTAATATCTGAAAGACCAGAGTATGTTCAAATGAACCTGATTTGTTTCTTTTATTTGGGTATGAACATTTGCTTACATACATATTTTTAAACTTGTGTATTAGTAATAATAAAATTTTTCAAGTGGGGAAAAACTCACACTAGCTCAGAATCTCCCCTAATTTAAAAAATAGAGATTTGTACTTTCCAGAATAATTAGCACTTTTATAGTCTTTCTTTAAGTCTTTCTTGGTGAACCTACAAAGCAGGAGAAAAGGGTGAGAGGCAAAATCTACTGATTTACTGTTTAATTATATTCCTCCCCTCTGCCCCTTAAATTTTTTATAACAAAGCAGGGTTAGCATTAACACCTTAACCACCAGAAAGCAAATATATTTTATCACATAGTTCATATCCAAGATGAAAGTAAAGATGTAATGAGATAATTTTATTTAATTCTGAGAATTATATGTGAGCAAGGCAGACTAACTGTATTTTTTTCTTTGAGTTTTACAGACTATCAATGATTATATTCTGAGTTACTGTAATAACTGAGTGGTGACTAGACTGAGACGCTGTATCAGTACTTCACACTCCCCCCCTCATTTAATCCTTCAGCAAACCTGTCTATACACGTAAAGGAAGCGAGGATAAGATCCTTGGACTAAGGTCACCTAGCTAGTTAGTAGTGGAATATTCTTTGGGGTTAATCATTGTAACGACATTTGAATTAAGATATCTGTTAATTGTAATGCTTTTTCTAGCCCAATTCCCTTAAAGAAAAAAAGCAGTTAAATAGAAAATGGTACAGTTATTCATACATGTGTGAGTTCCCATTCTGCCTTGTTCTAACACTTGTGGATATAAAGCAAGAACAGAGGTCAGGACAGCTGGGCTCTGACAGCAGACAGGCAGACAGGCTCAGCTCTGCCTTGTGACCTTGTTAAGGTGCTTACTCTCTCTAGCCTGGGTTTCTTCACCTACCAAATGGGAAATAACAGCAGCCCCTCCTTCATCGTTTTGCAGTGGAAATGAGAGACATTTCACGGTATTTCCTGGCCAATTTGATATGAACACTAGGAAAACCAGGGAAAGACAGGAGCCCTGGAGTGGCCTGAAAAGGTGACATTCGAGCTGGTGGCCACACGGAGAGCAGAGCTTCACAGGTGACGTGGAAGTCACATGGTGATGCACAAAGGTGTAGCAACAAGGGGTGCCTAGGGGACCCTGAGCCTCTGGAGCGGGGACGTTAAAGCTGGAGAGAAACCAGGAGAGGGGGTGTAGAGGCTGGGACCAGGAAGGTCTCAGCCCTTGGTTTTAGCGACCAGACAGAGGCTAGAAGGTCGCGAGATGGCGCTGTGGCTCCACCTTAGGGGTTGATTCTGGCGTCCGGATCCCCCAGCGCTCCCAGAGTGGCTTAAGGGCAGTGGGGCAGGACCGTCCTAGTAGATTTGGCACTGTCTTCTCTGGAGCCGTCAAATAATGACGGTGATAAAGACACTGGATACATAGGCAAATAACCCGGCAGGGATCTCTTTTAGGACACACGGCATCATAATCAGAAAGTGTCCTCCAGGAACGACTAAGAGTGGGGAACTGTCCAGCAGAGACCTTTCGGATCTCAGTCCTCATGATGCTCGGGCCTGCAGCGGGGCTCTGCCTCTCGTGCCGGGAGCTGATCTGGCACTGGCCCGCGGCCTCTAGGCATCCCTCGAGCCCCTACCCCGAAGAGGCCCTCTCCTCGAGCCCCTACCCCGAAGAGGACTCTCGACGCCTGCCCCTGGTCCTCAGTCTGCATCCAGCCTGCTATTTCCCGTGGCTGGACCTAGATGTTTTTTAGGACTTTGCCACATGTCACGTGCGCACGTGTACACAGGAACCACGTTTGAGCTCAGGCCTTAGGAATACGTGCGTGATGCTTTGCCAAATACAAACTTCTGCAATATACACTTCAGTCACTTACACCGCAGTACAGTGTGGCATAAGCATACACGGTACACACAGGTACCCAAGTGCTCATGCTTGTACACACCACTGCTTCATCAGACACCCGCGCACACGTGCAGCCAGGTGCACGCTGTCACTTCCCAGCACACACGTACTGTGCAGACCCCCAAACATGTAGCCACCCTTCCTTCATGCATATCTTCACGCTCGCATTAGGCGTATCTCCCAAGCAAAGGCAGCAAACCAGGACCTGGCAGCGCACAGATGTGCATAAATATCCTGTATCTCAAATGAAATTGCGGGAAAAGTTCAGGTCCCTGGGCATGGGGCCCAAGCTAGTCCACTAACCTCGCTCTCCCTTCAGCTTTCCCGAAGAAAGCAGGCCTTCTTCGTTCTATCCTGCTAATCTTCTCAGGCCTAGGCTTCTTTCACCTGAGTTTGTGCTTCTTAAAAAGGTGCTTATTTCCAAGGTTGGAGACCTCTTTCCTCCTGCTGGAACACCCTTCTATGGAGGGGGCGGGAACGGGGTGGGGTGGGGGAAACGCGCAGGTCAGGGGACTTTGGGCAGGGTGTGGTCGTGCACTAGGGCAGTCTTGGTTTTAGAACTCTATCCATTTGTTCCCCAACCTTATTTTTCCGACTCGGAAAGACAAGGACTGAAGCTTTTAGCTATTGAGGGTCGCGCCGGGGCAGAAATCGTGTCCCCAGGTACAGCGTATCCGCAGGTGTTCACATCCCCGTCTCCTGAGGTGTCGCGGACAGCCGCACAATCCTGTGCTTAGCGCGCTTCCCCTGGCAAGTTTGCACGAGTGAGCGCTAAGACTTCAGCTAGAATCCGAAGACAGGGGGCCTGGAGGTCACTCAGTAAATGTGACAGCCAGGGCTGGAGCCTGCCGGTCCCCCGTGGGTGGGGACAGCGCAGCGTGTCTGACTCCGTGAATGCACATTCGGCGCGCGCCTTGCTGAGGACTTTTCAGAGTCTTCCTTTCCTCGCCCACCTCCGCTGTTCTGCCCTCAGGAAGCGACGCTCGCCCTTTGGGACAAAGAACTCGGATGGGGGCTGCAGCGCCCAGGGACCCGTCCGCACTCCGGGGTAGGAGATCCGCGCCGCCGCTGCTGGGTGGATGGTTTGGCTCCAAGGTTAAGAGCAAGAGGCTCGGAAAAATTCTGGCGTGGGAACTTTGAGTGCGGTGTGGCCGTGGACAAGTATTTTCTCACTTCCCTCCCAGGTCCTCAGTTTTCTCACCTGTAAAATGGGACCTGTAAAATGCCTTTTTGGTCTGTAGTGGAAATTCAGTGAGTTCATGACCGTAAAGCTTTCAGCCAATGAGATCTATTATTATCTGGGACCGTCCCAGGGGAAACCCGAGAGGGCCCACCGCAGGCTGGCTCCGGGAAAGATTTGTGGAACTGCTTCTCCAGGTTCCGGATCCGAAGCCTAAGACTAAATTTTCCCTCACGCTGCCCCCCATCCGCCAACCCACCCTCTCCGGCTCTACCTTCTGTCCGCGGGTGTCTTTGTCCCTCTCAAGGCCTCAGTTTCCCTGTCTGTACTATTGGGGTCGGTGCACTCCCAGGGGCAGGGAGCGTCCCTCAGTCTAGGGTAGGAAGGGGGCCTTGGCCTGATCTCTGGGGACAGAATCAGGGACAGAGCCGGAGTTTGGTGGAACTGTGGCCTGCATTCCCCGAGCGCGGCGGACCAGGTCTCACAGGGAAAGGGTTGGGGTCTAGCGGTCGGTGGGTACCGGGGCTCGGTCAATCCCGCCGCCATCGGGGCGCAGTTTCCCGGCAGAGGCTCTCCTTTCCCGCGGAGCCCCTCGCCTTCTTGGGGCAGCGTCTGGGCCTCGACCTGTCCTCTGCCTACTTGTGACTCCAGGCTGCGGGTTCAGTCCTCTCCCGCCAGACTCTTGGGGAGGCACTGGGCCCTTGGGAGCTTTGTCTCCCCACTTGGCCCCCGACTTCCAAGCACTGCGTCTGTCCTACTGCCTCGCGACAATCATTTCCGGCGGTGGCAATTGTGAGGGTCCGGGGCGCGCCCTCGCCGAGGGTAGCGGCGACCTAGAAATTTCCGAATGACAAGTCCCCCGACTCGCCTCGTGGGGGCGGACGAGCCGAGCCCATTCCCTCTTTCCCTGGGACCTACTTGGGCTGTATCTTCGGCCTTTTTTCTCTTTGGGGGAAGGCAAAGGGCGGATGGGTTCTTACCCAACACCTAGAAGTTCTCTCGGCGATTGATGCCCTTCAGGAAAGGGAATCGATTTCCCTGTGCCTCGAAAAGGCTGGAGTGGCCTAGGGGAAGACGTTGGTGTGAGAGGGAAGGCTTGCTCGCCTCCAGCGCTGAAGCCCTGAGGACTGAGCAGCCCTGGTGGTAGGAACCAGGAGGGCAGGAGGGAAGCTGGCCTGGGGGGAAGCTTCTTGCCAGGGGAATGCCAGTTCTCTCCAGGGCGCCTTCCAGATAAAACTGCTGGTGTGCTCTTAACTAGTGCATGGGTTCTTTTCTTCTTCCTGCTTCCCTCTCCCCTTTACTTCATATATACATGTATATGATCGAGAGGGTCTAAATCCCTTTAAATACGGTACACACTCCCCACAGCTCCAGAGCTCCGGTTCTGAAGATCTGGACAAGGCCTGGAAATCTGCACTTCCAAGAAGTCTCTCTGTACACCTCACTTCCCTTCCTCTGTACCATTGGGCTAATGACCCCGGTTTGTAAATCACACCGAAGTCCTGGGCAGGCAGGCTTCTGAGGCCTGAGCAATGCTATGCACACAGTAGATAGATCTCTTCCTAGCAGCAGCCGGCAGGGTACACACCTCACGGTCATCCAGTCATCCGTCTATTCTCATGCTTTGTCCTGAGAAGTGGTGTTAACGTCACACAAGGGGGAAGATGCAAAAGTACTTAAGAGAGTCTTTTTCCAAAAGTTTAGAAATTTCGACTAAGTTTTAATTCAGCTATTCGGTTTAAAATTGCCTCAATATTCACCAGAGAATATCCATGAAAAGCTATTACTCTGCTGGCTTACGTGTCATCACCAGTTTGCTGTCACTTGCTATGTCTCTTTTCCACTTTCTTTTTAGCCTCCTTGCAACTTAAAACATTTACTACAGGATGTGAAAGCCAGGTTGAAAGCACAAGGAGGCCCAGAAGAAAAGCTATGAATATACTCTTCTCGGTTAAAATACAGTGTGCTCAGCATCCCAGGTGAGGTATCTGCTGCCTCTGCGTGGCCAAAGGGAATTAGTCTTATCAAAAGATTTCTGCCCCTTTTTATTTTTCTTCCTTGTCTTGGCCTGTCTGATGTGGAAATTACCTCTCTCATGTTTAGTTCTAGAGAGATAGGCTCTGGGGTAGGAATGGGGCTGTGGAAGTCTTCCTTCTCTGTGTCACTCTCACTTGGGATAGTCAGCTTCAGGTACCTCAACAAATCTATCCTTTGCAAATGCTTCTAGAGTCTGTATGGCCCCCAGATATTTATCTGTCATGTGTCCCCAGGTCATTCTGCTCCTGCAAGCAGCCGTGTCCTCCTTTCCTTGGTAATTTTTGCAGTATCTGTTTCTTTAACATGTGTTTCCCAGGAGTGGAGCTGTACCCCACCAGACTCACTTGGTGTCCTGCAGACTGTTTACTGCCCAGTAGAGTGGAGCCTTATGCAGCTGAGAGGAAGGCTTGCATCTAAAGCTGGGGCTCTCTGGGACTCAGTGATAGGACAGTGGCCGCTGCTTCCAGACTGTCTCATTTGAAGGGTACCCTGGGGAGGGGGTTGGGGGGAACTGTCTTTGGAGACAGTTGGCCCTGGTGCATTAGGGTAAACCTGGAGCTTTGAGAAATCTTTAGCAGGTCTCTAAATTGCATAAGAGCTACATTTTCTTCCGTCTCCCCACAAGCCTACAGCCCTTCTATTCTCTCCATTATCATACCCCTCCTGAATGCCTACTGTATACCAGGAATTCTGCTAGGCACTATGTGGAACCTGATGAATCAGGCCAGTTTCTTCAGGGGTGTCTTGGAGGAGATGGTATTAATTCTGGCACCAGGGAGAGAGTCCTCAGCACATAAGAGATGGAGACTAAATGGTGTGAGAACTGCCTCACAGAAAAGCACCATTAGAAGTCAGTGGACAAGTAGGCCTGGAACACACTCTTTCATCCCATTTAGGAATCAGGAAGTGGCTCTACTTTCCTGCTCTGGCTGGAGCACAAAGCCTAACTCTTGCCTGTCTTCTGCCATTCAACAAGGGCACGTGTTCTTTTCCATCACTGACCCCAGGACCTTCCTAAATCAAAGGGCCAATGATGGCCAGTAGAAAGGGACCTGGATTTCTCAGAGCATTTCCCCAAAGGAGTCCTTAGCAGCTCTGGATGTAGAAGGGGAGTTCCTCTGAGGGATATGAAACAGAAGTTCACTGCGTGCTTATTAGAGGTTACAACCTGCTAAAAACTGATGGGGCACATTACCAGAAAAATCTAGCTATTTCCTTTGCCAGCCACACGTGTACAGGCCAAAAGGCCTGAGGTAAAGACAGTTTTTTTTTCTTTCCTTTCTTCCTTCACTCTCTTCCCTTTCGATTTCCCCTCCCCTCACTTCCTCTTTCCATTCCTTCCTGCTTATCTTTTTTTTCCTTCTGGTAAGGGACAGAAGTTTGAGAGGGTATTTTCCACCCCTCCCAAACCTATACCAAATAACCAACTAATCAGAAACGGTAGACGTTCTTGCTTTGGTAGTTATTCTAATGAAAAACAAAAAGTACTACTTTGGGCGAGAGTGAACTTGAGAGAATTTTTAAAAACGCATCCTGCCCCAGCCCCATGGAGACCCCTCGGTTCACCCTTCCTGCTCTTCAAGGCTGCCGGGGGTGGGGTGGGGAAGCGAGCCCTTCAGAGCTGTGCCTAACACCCGCGGCCTCTAGGTCGCGGCGGAGCGACAAGCGTCTTGGAGGCCGGGCAGGGACTGAGCCCCCACTACGACCTCTCTGCGGGCGCCGGGGTCGCCCAGCCTCGCGTAGCGGAGTCCCGCTTCGAGCGCCCAGCCCGACCTCGCGCCCCGTCCTCCATCCCACCACCCCGCCTCGGAGCGAAGGGGTGGGCACCTGGGACGCGCGTCCTGATTTTCTGCCTGGGCTCTCCCGTCTCCTCCACTTTTGCCCGCGACGTCCCAGGACGACGGAGCCGGACGTGGCATCAGCCCTGGGACGACGCAGCCTGCACGCCTGGGGGGCGCAGCCAGAACGCTAAAGGACTGCAACAGCCGGGATGCAGGTCTCCAGCTCAGATCCCGGGGAAGGACACCGCCCCCCTCCCCTCCTTCCAGTGCTCGCTCCGCTCGGCCCCTCTCTCCGCTCCCGGCTCCGCCGCCCGTGCTCCGCGCTCCCTCGCTCGCCACACGGCGAGTTACTTTGGCCCGCGCTCCTGCGCCAACAGGAGCGGGATGTTAATGAGGGAGCGTGGCCCAGAGCCTTGCGCCAGCCGGATCCCGAGCCGCGATTGGCCGAGGCCAGGCGGAAGGATGACGTTATGCAAAAGAGGGGCGGGGCCACGTGGCGCAGGCCCCGCCTCCTCCCTTTGGGGTTAGTGTGCCCGTGTTTAGCTCTGGGGAGAGTCAAACTGGATTCCATAGGGAAAGCCTGCAAATCACTTCTATTTTAGCAAGGAGAAAACAGAATCTCCATCCAGCAGGGTCCACCCCTCTCTCTCTCCCTCTCCTCTCTCTTTCTCTCTTTCCCTCCCCCCCTTTCCTCCTTCCCTCTCTCCCCTCTCCCCCACCCTCTGGTGTATCCGTCTACCGCAGCCAGCGTCCTCCTCATCTACGCGCACTGAAAGGAAAGAAACATCTTTGGTTGGGAGAGAAGGAGGAAAAAAAAAAAAAGAGAAAAAAACTTGCCTGGTT